>JASDQU010227990.1:4483-14994 GCA_032191745.1 Picea mariana | reverse complement strand
ATAAAAGAGTCTATTATATAAGATGTTTTATTGGGGATTGAATGGGAAGGGTCGATCAACCCTTCTCTATATAAATTTTCATTCAATCCATTTCACCTTACCACATAAGATTTTTTTTTCAAGGCAAAATGAGGCAGGGTTGGCCAACCATTATCAATTTCAATTTTCATTCAAGATTTTTCACCCAATCATACAAAATCATTTTGATGGAGTAAGAATGGGGAAGGGTCAACCAACCCTTCTCCATAAAAATATTGATATAAGCCTCCTCTCCAACAAATAAAAAAAAATTGCATCGAGGTTATGATGTGGAAGGGTCAGTTGACCTTTCTCCATACAAATTTCCATTTAATCCTCATGTACCACACATAGAAGAGTTTTTCAACTAGGGTGCAATGGAGAAGCATCGTCCAACCCTTCTCCATATATCAATTTTCATTGTGTCGAATAAGCATTTGTTTATCAAGCATTGCATGGGGAAGGGTCAATTGACCCTTCTCTATATTACTTCCGTTCAATCCTTTTTTTACATTCAAAAGAAATTTTGGGGTATAATGGAGAAGGGTCAATCATAAGAGATTTTCATTCGTGTGAGAATGGGGACAATACAATTGAACCTTCTCCATATAAATTTTCATCTAGGCCTCCTTTCCCATACATAGAATACTTTATCATAGAACATATTTTCATTGGGGGATGAATGGGAAAGGCCCGGATAACCCTTCTTCATATATTTTTCATTCAGGAATTTTCACCCAATCATAGAATTGTTTTTGGTTGGAGGCAAAATGGGGAAGGGTTGGTCAAACCTTTTCCATTTAAATTTCAAGTAGGATTCATATCCCACTCATTGAAAGAGTTTTTACTAGGGGAAAAATGGAAAAGGTTTTATTGATCCTTTTGCAAATGAATTTTTACTTAAGCCATGTCTCTCACTCATATAAGTGCTTTTTGTGTTGGGGATGGAAATGAAGCAGGTTCAATCAACCATTCTTCATTTAAATTTTCATTTGGGCCTTCTCTCCCACGCATGAGTTGTTCCTTGGGGCTAGAAAGGGGAAGGGTTGGTCAACCCTTTTCCATTCAAATATTCATTTAGGCCTTTTCTCCCATGTATAGAATATTTTTCCATTGGGGGCATAAGGGGGAAGGGTTGGTCAACCCTTCATATAAATTTTTAGTTGATCCTTTTCTACCACTCATAAAATAGCATTATTAGGGGGCGAAATGGGGAAGGGTCAATTGACCCTTTTCCATATAATTGTTCAATTAAGCCTTCCCTTGCACTCATAAAAGTCTTTTTACATTATGGTGGAAAGTTGAAGGGTCAATTGACTCTTTTCCATATAAATATTCACTTAAGCCTTCTCTCCCACTCATTGAAAAGTTTTACATTAGCAACAGAAAAGGGAAGGGTCGACCAACCCTTCTCCATATCAATATTCACATAAGACTTATGTCCTATCCATAGAATATTTTTTTCATTAGGACCATCGACCAACACTTGTCCAAATAAATTTTCACTTCAACACTTTCTTCAGTTATAGGAGATAAGCTTCATAAATGGAAGAATATGGAAGGTTCAACCAACCCTCTTGCATTTTCTCCATCCCATGAAAGATCTATGTTAAGGGTATAATGGTGAAGGGTTGGATAACACTTCTCCAAGTATTTTTTTTCCCATTTTCATTGTCAATAAAAGAGGATCTTCAATAGGGGAAGAATGAGGAAGGATCGGTCAACCCTTATCCATATAAAGTTTTATTTAAACCTTTTCTCCTACTCATAGAGAGTTGTTTGTTGTTTGAAAAATGGGGAAGGGTGGTCGATCCTTCTCCATATAAGTTTTCAATTAGGCATTTTTTTAACAATGATAAAAGAGTTATTACATCAAGAGCAGAAAGGGGAAGGGTTGGTCAACCCTAGATTTCCACTTAAGCCTTTTCTCCCAGTTATAGAAAAGGTTCAATGTTAGGGAAAAAATGGAGAGGGGGTCAGAAGACCCTTCTCCATATAAATTTTAACTTAAACCTTATTTCCCTCAAACGGAAAAGATTTTTCAATAGGAGTAGAATCGGGAAGGACCAGTCGACCCTTCTCCATTTCAATTGCATCTTCAACATCCTCTGCATAATTATTTTAATATCACCATTCCAAGCATCCTACATTTATCAATTAGTATAATAAATTTAAGTTTATTTTTTTCAATGCCATAACATTTGAGATGATGTTTAAAATTTTTGAAACAAATTTTCATTTCAAGTTATATTCTTTAAAGAAAAAAGAAATACCTTATTACTTCTTATTTTATATTGTATTAAGTGTTGCTTAAAAACATCTACTTGTTGCTTCTTATCAATGCAATACATATCAATTTTGGATGTCCTACCTATACATCATATTGGAGAATTCAAATTTGTTGGTTTGTTGAATGAAGTATGACAATTAACTTACACATCAATTTATTTTTATATTAATCCAAAGAAAACAAAAACACCTTCAATGGAATGGTCATTGTTATAGATGTGTTCAATGAAGATATTTTATATGTTCCAATCAATATCGTGGATGATAACAATTGTTTTGTCCTACAAATGGATCTTCATGTTATTAAATATCGACCATATTTAATGAAGATGGATAATTCTGATGACCAAACTTCCTTTGCAAAATATGGTTGGGTTTTACCATCTTATGGAAGATCAAATCATTGAGGTACCTCAGAAGCTAGTAACATACAAGGAGATATTGTTTCAGTGTTAAAGAAAAGGTTTCTAATAAAATCTACATATTTTGTTTTACATTGAATGAAGATGATCGAGAAAATTCAAAATGAAGACCAACACAAATTTCTTAAACGAGCTTATTTAACTTATTTAGAAAGACTCGATATTAGGAAGCCTTAGAACAAAGTCCCACTAAAGTGACGATGAAAAAGACTTCTTTAAGTTAGAGAAGGAGGTATGATTTTAATGTTAAGAAAAAGGTTTCTGATAAATTTTTCATCCTCTCTTTCACATTGGATGATTGTGATCAAGAAGCTTCAAAATGTATCCCATGAAGACCAACTCACATTTCTTAGAAGAGCTTATTTAACTAATTTAGAAAAAGACGTTAGTAAGCCTCGGAACAAAGTCCCACTAAAGTAATGATGAAGAAGGCTTATTTAAGTCAGAGAATAATTACAAAGAATAAGTCAAATAGTTTTTAATTGATGAAAAAATATTTAAAGAAAAAATCAAATATTTCTAATTGATGAAAAAATATTTTATATTGAGGTTAGGAGATTTACATTGGTTTTTGAACATTTTCAATATAGAGAAGTGGATGAAGTAAGTGTAGAAAAGTTGGTTCTATATTTTGCGACAAGCTCATCAACAAGAAGGAGATAATCAAATATATTGTCTTTGACAAAAAGAACCAATAATATGATTTGAATAAAAAATGAAAATGATTTAGATAAACAAGATGTAAATTTCTATATTGCGTACAAAATAAATTATCCTCCCAAAGAGGAAGTTTAGTTAATTATCCTTTCCAATATCGTAATGACCATCTTCTCATATGGAATGGCGCCATACCATATTATTTCAAGTACATGTAGACAACAAAAATTCTCCATAAGGCAATGCTTGAAACATGATTTTTTATAAGTAGTGAAAGCAAGGGAGAAATGGGTTTACTTTGGTAGGCTAGCATGCCCCAATAAAGAGCCCCCAACCTTCAAATGAGTGGAAGGTATAGTTCGTATAAGATAGTAAATTATTTTTCTCTTTTACTAGTTGTATCAATTAGTTTATTAATTATTCACATGTTTTTATTTTTGCATGTGTTTGTAAATGAATAAATGGACATATTTCACAGCACCAAGCAAGAAATCTTAGCAGCAAAAAATGGTGGACTATCTTCAAACTTTATGAAATAGGTAGACTAACATGTTCACCAAAAAAGGATGACTAATATGTCTTTGTTGCAAATAAGTCCCAACAAGATAGTTCAAAAGTTTTTAGATGCATGTGTAATATGGATGTGACCAAATTGAATGCTCTTGTGGATAATATATTGGATTTATTTGGCTGGCACAAATGTACATCCTAATTATAATGAAAAAGGAATGAAAGAAACACAAAAATTGTTATTTGTAATTATTTATATGTACATGATTGTGACAACTATAAAATCAATGATGTATCAACAAATAATGCTATTAAGGTCTACAGTATTCAATCAAATTTTCTGATCAAATGTGTTAGGTAATTGGAAAGGAAAAACCTTTAAAATATCTAGAGGAGGATAGAGGAAGATAAAGAGAGATGTCATTTCCTAAGAAGTAACACATATATTAGAATTTATATTAGGGCAATCGAAATTGGAATCTCGGTTGAATCTCAAGACAATGGACAATGAGCTTTTGAGGTTTGCATGTTAGAGTTGATCACATATTTTTAGTCCTTCAAAGCTCACATTGCTAATGAACTTTTTCCAAGTGACATGTGAGACATTTCTATTTTTAGAAATTAGGGTTTCAACGCTCGTATGACAATTCTGAGCATATAATTGGATTCATTGCAAAAAATCGAGTCCAATGAGATTGATTTCATTGACATGTGAGATGTTATTTTTAGAAGACCCTACTTTTAGGCATGCTATATTTGGTAGTGATCTCATAGCAGTTCCCTTCATTTTTGTCTTTCTTGTTTTTAGGAGTCAGACTATTATTATTGGCATGTCTCTATTTAGCAATGTTATTTTTAGCAAGTGTGTGCGCTAGATTCTTGGTTCCAATAAGTGTTGGGAACTAGTGTGCTCTGGGCAAGTGGAAGTTTTCCAGTGTGACACATGGCAACCATTCCAAGCTTCTCTCATCAAGAAAACCCTAAATCTACCTCCTTTAGTATAGTTGGCAATTTGCTCAAATTGGTTTCATGACTCTAGTTCTATTTTCAATGGGTGACTTATCACCATTTTTGGAGGAGGCACCTAGCTTAACTTGGGTATATCCTAATTCCTCTTTACTAACTTTGGAAAACGAGGATTTTGGGTAATGTTTATTTTTTACTAGGTTGACCTCATTGCCTAGTTTGCATTTAAGATGGCAGTTTATTATTAGACAAGGCGATGGATTATAGAATTATTATTTTTGGAGGCAACTTGGTTATTATTGGACAAGTCAACCTCTCATGTGTTATTAATGGAATTCGGGGTGTTTGAATGAGATTCGATTTATTTAAAAAGACGTAAGCCCACTTTTTTGCCATTGTTCAGTGAGTTTTGTGTGGCTATGAGTGGATTGGGAGTTATTTATTGTTGTTACCTAGCAAATTTACAACAGTTCTCCTCACTTAACCAACCACCTAACAACAGTTAGTTATTACATAAGCGGGTTGTCTAGTTTTGGGAATTTTGGAGATCTATAAGAGAGGGTCGAATGGCATTATTTTATAGAGTTATTCCAGTAAGCAGCTAACCTCCTTCTCCATATTTTCTTTCTCTCATTGCTACCTACACTCTATGCAGTGCTTACTATGTAGCCAATCTTTTGACTAATACAATGATAGCATTTCACTGTTCAATTTCTTTACAATTTTTTGAACTCGGTGGTTAAATAGTTTTGTGTTGTTGCAATGATGTGGGTGGCCTAAGTGCCTTTACTTTGATTTTTTGATCACTTAAAGCATATGCCCATCTTCTTTTCTTCTTTCATATTTAGCTGTTGTGAATTGGAATCTCTCATTTATTTAATTTTAAAGCTTTCTTGTGTCCTTAGTTGCTTGCATGCATATCAAGGATAACTACTTTGTGTGCCAATAACTCATACTAATCATGTAGATTTTTTAAGTGTTAACAGTGCATTAACACTAGGGACACCCCCTATGACTGGAAGAACACTAGTCCGAACAGAGGAGTAATTAGTAGTGACCTTAGGCTAATTACTCATAGTTGTTTCCTAGGTTTTCCTAGAGCATATATGAGAGATAATAAATTGGCGTTGTTTCCAAGGACATCATCAATCCTCAGATACTGCAACAACAATGGGGAGTTTTTCTTTTATTGATTTACTTTATTTTGACACACCTGACAACTTCACTGGTGTAGGATTGGGTCATACCAAATAACATGTGGAAATCTCCAAGATTCGATCATACACAAGGCATAGTTTCGGCCTTAGCACACCAGGACACTCTTTTCAGAACATGACTAGAATTCTACTAGGAACTCCACCTAATTTGGTAAGCATATCAAATTCTTTGGTAATTTTATCCCCCACCACTTCTTTTTTGACAAGCTCTCTAGTGAGTTACTTCAACACCTTCTTCTTTGGGTTCACGTTTGTTTTCATCTCAGGTTGATAATATGGCAGCAACTGGAAACCCAATGAGGTTTACTCTTTATGTTTATGCCCCATTGAGTTTTGTTGCAATTCATAATCAACCTCATGACTTCCCTGCAGGTGAATATCGTAAATGTCTACCAAAGTACGCAGAAAACAATACAGTATCAATTGATGATCATTTGACCAATTTTTTGAAATTTGTGGATGACTTGGAGGTGGAATATGAAGATGTGGTGATGGAGAGGTTTGTGCAAACACTTGAGGGGAATGGAAGAACATGGTACAAATTCCTTCATGTTTCCTCCATTGATGGTTCGGATACGTTTAGATGGAAGTTTACATAAAAATGGAGCTACATTATTTGAACTTCTTATATTCGTAAAGATGAAAATGAAACTATCTTTGAATTCAATAATCATTTTTCTAAACTTTATTTAAGGATTCCTCACCCTATACGTCATAATGATGAGTTTTCATTGTTTTATTATTTCAAGGCATTTGATGAATCATTTGGTTTCTTACTCGGGGAGAAGGATGTGCGAAATTTGGAAGGAGCCCAAGCTACTACTATCAAGTCGGAGAAAAATATCATCACAACCAAGAAATTTCAACCAAGTCCTTCTAGGTTGTTTGATCCAAAAGGCAAAGCATCTTAGGAGTGTTGAAATATTGTAACTGCAAAGAGTATTCTATTTATTATTGATTAGATCAATCCCCTTTTGCGGATTGATCATGTCGAGTATTGTAAATGACTAAATCCCCTTTTGCGGATTGGCCAAACCCTAATTGTAATAGGATAAATGAGAAGTCGGCCCCATAATATATTAAAGTGGTTATAACCACCTAGATTGAGAAGTTGGCCCTTCCAGTGAAAAGACACCTCACTCCAGCGCCTGCCAGATTGTATAAATAAAGAGGCTAGCGCCTCATTTGGACACCCACTCACTTGTTCATCAGAGCACAAGTTCGGAGCTGCAGTTGGAGAAGAAAGAAGAGAGAGAGAGGCGCATTCTTGGGAGAGGAATTTTTGTATTTGTTTGAGTTATCTCTTGTCATTGTATTGACTATCTATATTAAGGAATTTTTTGCTGGGTTTTCTCCCCCATGATGGTTTCCAGGATAAATGATGTGTCTCTTGTGATTGTGTATTTCTCAGTGATCCTATCTATGTTATGGTTATCTAGTGAATTGAAAAGAAACCTAATAATAGCTTAAACCTTAACATGGTATCAAAGCTAAGCTGAAGAGAGCATCTTTCATAAGAAGAAGAAAAATGTCATTGTTTTCGTACATGCAAGCACTAGTCTAGAAATCCGCTGATCAAGTTTGAAGGGGTAAAATTTGGATTTTTTGAAATCTAACCACACCAGGCTACTCGCCTCAGCCAAGCGCACCTCCTAGTAAGTTCATAATTCAATTTTGAGCATTTTCATTTTTTGGTCATTTTCCTAGCTCCAGGTAAAAGATGTCTGCAAGCACTAATCTTGTTGACAAGCTAGAAGGTGTGGAAAAATTTGGTSCYTGGAAGTATAGGATTGGACTCATTMTTGAAGAGAATGACCTAGCAAGATTCGTCAAAGAAGAAGTACCAGAACYCGACGATGCTACAGATAACGCAAAGCACCAAAATGACACAATCAAGGCTAAAAGAATCATTGCAGATTCTATCAAATATCACTTAATTCCTCAAGTGTCTTCAAAGAAGACTCCAAAAGAAATTTTTGATGCCCTAACCAAATTATATGAAGGAAAAAACATAAACCGGAAGATGAATCTAAGAACTCAACTCAAGAATACAAGGATGCAGAAAGGAGAAGCAATCCAGGAATATTTCTCTAGAATATCTCAATTCAAAGAACAGCTAGAAGCTATTGGAGATACTATAGACAAAGACGAACTCATAATGATGACCCTTAATGGTCTCACAAGACCTTGGGAGGCATTCATCCAAACTATTTGTGCTAGAAAGGAGAAACTAAAATTTGATAGTCTTTGGGAAGAATGTATTCAAGAAGAATCAAGAGTAGCTAACCGAGGAGAGTTACTATCAAGAGATGAAGATCAAGCCCTAGCTACTCACACTAAAGGAGGAAGAAAGAAGTCCTACTTCCAAAAAAAAACTCATAAAGAGTCTCACGCCCAAAACAAATTCATACATAAAGAATCTCAACCAAAGAGATTCCAAAAGAAAGGACAAAGAAAAGAAAGAGAGTTCTCATCTTGCCAATGCTACCATTGTGACAAGATGGGACATATTGCGAGACATTGTCCATCTAGACGAGAAGAATACAAGAGGAAAAACAAGAGGCATCATGCCCATGCAGTTGAAGATGAAGAGCCACCCACGAAGATGATAAAAGAACGAATTGAAGACTATGTCTTAATCTCGGCCCTCTCAGGATCAGTATCACCTGGTGAGGACACTTGGCGCATTGATAGTGCTTCTTCCAAGCACATGACAGGTCAAAGAGATATTCTCTCTTGCCTTTCAGAAAAGAAGTTTTCTCAGAAAGTTACAATTGGAGATGATTATCAATACCCTATCAAGGGAGTGGGAGAATCAAACTACAAGCTTAATTCAAGGACTCCAATGAAGAAGAAGGACGTACTATATGTACCACATTTGACAAAGAACCTACTCTCCATATCAGCTTTAGAAAAGAAAGGCTTCAGAATTGCCTTTATAGATGGAGAAGTTCTTATGTGGGCTAAAGGAAAAACCATGAAAGAAGCAATCGTCATTGGAAAAGAAGAAGGTGGCTTGTATAAGCTAAAGGGTCACTCAGAAGCAGCCATGACCCATGCCATTGAGAATCCATGTGAACTTTGGCATAGAAGATTATCCCACATCAACTACAAGGTATTACCGTATGTATGCAAGGAAGTCACGGGTCTACCAGAACTCAAGGTTGACCATGAAGGTGTGTGCAATGGATGTGCACAAAGGAAGAACATCAAGAACCCTTTTCCGAAGAGAGATAGTAAAGCAGAAGGAGTCTTAGAACTCATTCACTCAGACTTGTGTGGCCCAGTGCCATCATCCTCCATCAGTGGGTATGTATACTATGTATCTTTTATTGATGATTATTCTCGTAAAACCTAGGTTTACTTTTTGAAATCAAAAGATGAAGTGTTCAGTAAATTCAAGGAATTCAAAGCCTTGATAGAGAATCTTTCTGAAAGAAAGATCAAGATACTCAGGTCAGATAATGGAGAAGAATACACCTCAAAAGAGTTTGTAAACTATTGCAAAGATGTCGGGATCAAGAGGGAGCTCACCACTCCCTACAATCCTCAAAAAAACGGTGTAGCAGAAAGAAAGAACAGAACTATAATGGAAGCAGTGAAGACCATGATCCATGATCAAGATCTTCCTATGTGCGTATGGGCAGAAGCAGCAAAAACAGTAATATATGTACAAAATCGATTGTCCCATAGTGCACTTGGGTTCAAGACCCCTGAAGAGATGTTCTCCGAAAATAAGCCAGAAGTAAGCCATCTCAAAATATTTGGTTGCCCATTATTTTTACATATTCCAAAAGAGAAGAGAAACAAGCTGGACCCTTTAGGAAAGAAGGGAATATTTGTTGGATATTGTGAGGTCTCCAAGGCCTTCAGATTTTATATACCAGGTCACCATCATATTGAGATCAGCAGGGATGTGACCTTTGATGAAAATGCAACACTCAAGAAATCAAGAAGATGCCAGCTTGAAGAAGTATATGAAGAGGAACTTGTAGCTCCCAGAGTTGCAGAACAAGTGAGGGAAGTCATAGCTTCCCTTGATGAGGAAATTCTAGAAGATCATGACATAATAGAATTTCAAGAACCTCCTCAGATGACGATCTCCCATAAGAGAAAGCCTGCTTGGGCTAGGGAGCTTATTCAAGATGGAGAGAAGTATGGTGTTCCCGAAGGAACCACGAGACAAGTGAAGAGACCTAAGCCATTCTCCAGTTATATGGCTTTGATGTGTGATCTCTTAGAGAAGGAGCCTACCTGCTTTGAAGAAGCCATTCAGAAGAAAGAATGGGCAGATGCCATGACAGAAGAATACCAATCCATAATTAAGAATGATGTATGGGAAATAGTTCCCAGACTGAAGAGCAAGGATGTGGTATCTTCCAAATGGATTTTCAAAATAAAACATGTTGTTAATGGAAGTATTGAGAAGTAT
>JASDQU010227989.1:2950-17277 GCA_032191745.1 Picea mariana | reverse complement strand
ATTGATATAACATTTGAAGAAAAATGATTATAATTATGTTATTACTGATTCACCCCCCCTCTCAGTAATCCAGCAGTTCTTCATAAATAAAAACACTATTATTTATTTGATATCAAAATTAATTTAGCTACATTAAAACACATTGTTCCACTTTATCATCAAGTTTTTATGATACTTATCAATTCAATCTTTAATCAACTTGCTATAAGAGGTCCTCCATCATCACAATGTCAACATCCTCTTCAACAACATAGTCTTCCACTACCATCATTCTACTTGAAACCCTTTATTACATCCTAATTATCATCCAATATTCAACATTAAGCCATGTCTAATACTTGCCACATATCTCTAATTATCAACCAATCTTCAATATGAAACCATGTCTAATACTTTCTACATACATCACCAATATTATATCTACACTACTAGAAGTGCAACATCGACTAGCTTAATAACTCATGCATAAGAAGAGTTAGTTGGTCCTTGAAATAGTTGAATATTGTCATCTTAGTAAGCAATCTAATGCATCTTGCACGCATCTCATTAAAATTTAGTTGAACATCTTTAACATATTAGATGGAATTTATTATATTTTTTTATTATAATCACATAACATTTTAGATTGGCTTCCTTAATAAAATTACATTAACTCTTAACCATCAAGGAAACATCCCACTAGATTTAAATCTAATCCCATAACATTCATTATTGATGGCCACTAGATAATCATTCTACATAAAAACCACTACATGTGCGTGTCTTGCATATATCTTCACTAGATAATACCTTATCCTAGAATTGGTTGTATAAATAAATTGAGAAAAATTTACAAGTCCTAAAATGCATGCATGCATGGTATCCGTTTTAGTCTTTTATGTTGTGTTTCATTTTATCATACTCATTTAATTACTTCCACATGTTTATATAGTCATTGACATGATACATTGATTTTCCATCTCCACTTGATATCAATATATCCTATTTTCCATTTGGGACCGCGAATACACCATTAAGCATTCCACTTTTTGTCGGCTCTTCTTATAATCAAGTATTCTTTCAAACTAAGTAGGGTTAACACGTGAAATTTAAATTCTATTTTTGTTTATTTTTAACTAATCGAACCTATTATACATGTGTATGCAGGCGTTGACGAGGCTAATCCATGGACTACCATGACCAACATATAATGCATCGTTTGGCATGGTAGTTCCTCTGGAATCATGCTGAACAGACATTTTTTTTTTATATCCCATAGTTTTCTTTGTACTTCTGTAGTTTACTTATTTTTAGCTTTTAATTTTATAGTACATGGTAGGATTTGTACTTAAACCCTTTGTCTTTGCATCTCCTAATATCATGGCCCACAACTAGGTAATACATTCAATTAGTTTTTGTTTAAGTTGAGGAAGTAGTCTTGTTGTATTGTACGACTCTAACAAGGTTGGATCACGTTGTGTGCAATACATGGTAGGTGTTGTTTATGGCCAACCTACACTACCGACTCAACTATTTCCATCCATCCATCCTCTGACATTAAATAGCGTGGCCCACACTCAGGTATTGCACAACAATTTTGATTATTTTAATCACAATATGTTTAATTGATGATATGGTTAAGTTTAATGTCTTAATAATTTCTAACTAGTTTTGCACCTTTTTTCATTCTCCAATGGTACTACTTATCATCCACCTCATGCACATTTTCATATACCTTTTGGTCTTACATCCTCTCCTAGTAAATTCAATGGCAATCAAGTTTCTATTTAAATGTCCTTCACCTAGTTTCTATTTAAATGTCCTTCACCTAGGTATTAAACAAGTTAAATTTGTCCATTGACATCTTTGTTTTTCTTACAATTATGATTTTATGTCTATAATTAGTTCAATACTTATTGTTTGTAGCTATCGATGAGACACATGCATCATCACTCACCCCCACCACACTTTTAGAGGGCATTGGTTGGCCCTTCTAAAGCCACTACATTTTGTTGTGGATCCTATCAATGTTGCAACTACCACCATTGCATCCACCATTATTGCATCCACCATTATTGCATCTACCATTTTGGCATTAGAGAAAGAGGCTAAACCAATGACTCCACCTCTTAGCTAGGAAGGTCAATCTTCATCGTCACCCAAATCTTTCTCAGTCAAATCAAAGCTTGATGAATTTTTTTCATGCAAATATGAATTTTATTGTCAGCGTTAGATTTTTTCATTAACTAAATGTGTGCTACTTTTATGAGGTGTTGTGCATCATATGTTCAAACTACACTAGTACAATCTGATGTAAATAGTTAAGACTAGATTGAATATTGTTTTCCCTTTCCTCCATCAACTTTGCTCATGAACTTTACTCCCATTATTAAGATAAGTAGAGAAGGTTATCAAAGTCACTATGATGGTTTCTTTATGTCCTATCTAACAAATATCTTGGAAGAGAGTAATTGCATGTGTCATAGGATAAAAATAATCTTCATCATCATGTTACTTAGGTGGATTGCAAGACCCTATTTAGGGTTGCCTATCTACTAGGAGTGAATGAGGCTAGGAATGCATGAACTACTATAACATCAAAGAGGATTCCCAATCTCAGCCTCTTATCCTACGTTTCTTCACTCTAAAAGGTTGGTGGTTCAACACTCACCCCAAGTCAAGAGAACCAAGAGAAAGGGGTAATAAGAGTGTTTTCCACTATTCTAGATAAGAAGGAAACAACATGCATAAGACTACCCTATCAACCAAGGATTCCAATGAATGATCACCTCATAAGTCATGATATAGGTTGAGATATTGAGCATGAAAAAGAAGGTTGCAATACAATGAACAAAATGTGATAGTGTAGAATTAAATCAGTGAGAAATGGCATGCCATAAAGCAAACAAAATTGTTGGAATAATATAATTAATATTGTTGTAAAAACATAATTAAATAATCTAATAATAAAGTGACCTAGTGGAATTGAACCTACTGAAACGATTTTGGGTTAAATAGTCTGTGCACGGGTTGTAATACCCAAGGTTTAGTTCAACTATGACCAACAAACCCCCAAGCCACTGGCCCTTTTTGGCATCACCTGCTTGTGCAGATGAAGTCTCACCCAAGGTATATATGGAAACTACAGGAACCAAGATTCTGCAGGAGTAAGGGAAAGGGAGGCAGATATTTGAGTCATTATTGCTTCTTCTAGCTTATGTATGTGCTCTATTATTACAAATATTATCTCAATCATTAATGAATATTGCACCATATTCAATCCATGACCTAAGTCTAGTGTAAGAAATATAATGACATCATTCATAAACACACATAAACAAGTAAAGAACACAAGATACACGATTATCTCTCAACTCTATATTTATTCATCTTATAAACTTATTACATTCGTGATTATTATATAATCTCAACCTCACTACTTATTCTGTCGCTCTTCCGACTCTCTAGACTCTGATTCTTACCCCACCCGTTACATATTTATACCCAAAATATAGGGCTTAAATCCCTATTCTATCTATCTCAAAATAGCCCATTACAATGCATGGAATGGCCATCTTCAGTTAATTGTTTGTTTTATTTCATCTGCTTTTCTCTCTTTATACAATTTTTTTTTTGTTCTTCTATTTCTGGAAAGGTGCACTATCGTCCTTTGCACTTTCTCCGCTCGCTCACTTTCTTTATCCTTCTGTCTGTGCGTTGTCTTCTTCCTACATGCTTTCCTTCCTTCCGTGCCCTTTCTTTTGTGCCTTTTCTTGTGCACACTTTCTTCCTTCTATGCCCTTACTTTATCCTTAGGTTTTTCTCCCAAAATTGCATCCAAAAACTAGCTGTCCAACAGGCCCCCAACACTTGCTTGTGGCTCTTCCCAAGCCACTTAGGCCTGTTTCCTGTTCTTCCACTCTGAAATGAATTGTTGCACAACATCCTTAGAGACCTCTACCTCTGTGACAATGGAGACCTATATTGTTGTGATCTATTCTATGGCATGTGTGGTCAAGTCTTGGAGTTTGTTATTTGTTTCAATTGCAACTTGTTTAACCTTCCCCTGTACAATGGCCAATTCTTTAATAATTCTAACCTCTTCTTCCTTCTTGGGTCCAAGTATTTGCTAAAGGACCTTCTACTGGTCCTTGAGTCTCTTCACTTCGACATGTTCTTGTCACCGAGTCAAAATGGCTTCCATTCACTCAACTGGTGGAAAATGTGTCGCCTTCTCTGCTGCCTCATTGGCTTGTTCTTTCAATTCTCATAGTTTGGCCTCTACAACCTTCATCTCTAGGTCTCTCATGAGCTCTTCCCACACTTTCGCACTTTATTCACAAATGTTTGTGCATTCATCTTCAGAATTCTTAATCTTGGCAACTAATTTCATTTTCATCCTCAATCTTCCTTCACACACCTTGGGTGGTGTGTCGAGCATGCTCTTCAGTTGCAAATCCTGGATCTACTCCCTGAATCCCTTCATGAATTCACCAATTTTCAACAACTATTCCTCCATAGTGGCCTCTATGACCAAGGGAACTTCTGGTACTTGTTTATATTGTAGATTTTAGCCTTGTACAATATTTACTGCAAACAAATTTTCAGTAAAAGAATAAAAAAGATACAATGGAAAATACAAACATTACACAGATATTTTTCCCCTGGAAACACAAACCGGGAAAACCAACATATTCTATATTCATTCATAGTGATACATTGTTTACAATACAATATACATATAGGAGCCAGCGGCATCCAAAAACCTAACCCAATAACGTGTATTAGTCAACAACCCTAATTCCTTAATCGAAAATAGAAAACCATCGGCAAAAACCATGTGCCGAAAAACCACCCAACAATGGACATGAAAATCGAGGCAACATGAAAAATGAGGCAAGACATGTTTCCCGATGGAAAACAAATTTCTTGGGAGCATTGCCCCCGAACCCCCTGCACCCCCCAAGGGGGGGCCTAAATCCCCCCCCTCAAACCCCCNTACCATAGCTTCTACTTTGTAATTCTCCTTCTATATTATCATTTCCCTCTCCTCTACACCCTCTCATTTCCCCAAAATTTCCTCCATTCGACCTTCAATCTCCTTCTTTTGTTGAAGGGCCGTCTCATACTTTGTCTATACTTAGGTTCTTTTGTCCCTCATTCTGGCCAAGTCTCGGTGCGTGACATCCAACTATTCTTGTAACTCCTAGACTCGTTGGATGGGTAGTCAAGATACGACTATATTCAGTTGGCCCAAAGTCGTGATATGTTTCTGCCATTCTCTTGTTGACAAATCAAGTGTAGCTTCCTCAAGCTGTATAGTTCTATGTTGCCCTAAGGACTGTGTTAGGGTCATCTTTGCACTAGCCGTGTATGTCCTTGGTCTGGTATATGGTCCATCCCCTGACCTGTGGTATTTCCTAACGGTTTTTGTTTATATGTGTTGTTGAAGGAGTCCCAACTAATCCTGGACCTTCTTATGTTTGTCATCATTCTTTGTGGCAGCTTCCTCCCAAAGTTCCTCAGTGGAATCGCGGATCAGGTACCCCATCCGATCCATATCATCATCGATAAAAATAAAAAATAGGGTTTTCCATCATTCTTTAGCTTTCTTTCACACCCCTCCTGTATTTTCTAGCTCCTAATGTTTTATTTTGAGTCCCACTTCAGGGACTTTAGATTGGCTAGGGTGCTTGTTTGCACCATTTTTCCGATCCTCTTCCTCTTCGCTTTTCTCTTTGTCTTCATCCTCTTGTGAGGATCTTAGCTTGTCGACTAGATTCTTCCAGTTATCCTCCCAGTCACTAATCAATAATCGCACGTATTCAAGTGTCAAACGATAATTGGTTGGAAACTATTGTTGTGCAGTATCCTTTTTCTCTTGCACATGTAGATGGTGCATGCAGACTCTGAAGTGCATGACATCCCTATATGTAATGATTGCTTCCTATGGAATGTGTAGTGTAGTATCTACTAACTTCGTAATGAGATGAAAATATGAACAAAAAGTGATGTTGGTGTCAATATGTCGCCTCTTAATGGTTGTGTGACATAATTTGACATAATGAGCAACCAAAGGGATAGGGATGAAAGCACTCATGCGGTGGAAATATGTAGGCTCTTTTCACCCGATCATCGCAATGAGAATAAGTAACCACGCATAGTGAAATTCTGCGCCCTTCTCCTGGGCCTCTATGCAATCTTGAAAAATTCGGTTTATGAGAAATGTCGCCCAGTTCATCTTAACGCATTCCTTGCATTTCTTTGTAGCTAAGATGATTGTCGCTAGTATCTCATCTCAGTGACATTTACGCAATAGTTTGTAGGCCAAAACCTACATAGTAAACCTAATCTCTTTGTCACTGATGCTCTTCACATCTAGACCCATTTTACCTTTGAATGTGTCATACTTGTCTTTCATGGCTTCATAGAGGGATTGATCTCCCATTTTGTTGAATAGTAATGACGGGTCTTTAACTGCCTTTCTCAACCCTGTCATGTGTACAATTAGCACAGTATCAATTGAAACTGGGGGATCTATCCAAAGTGTTCCCACATGGACACAACTGAGAAATACCTTGACACATGCATTGATTTCGTTACTTCGTCCAAAATGTGGAATTTCAAAAAACTTGAGTATCTCAGATTTCTCCAAGCCTGATTCCCATTCTTGTGGTTCCACCGGAATTTTCTCTATGTCGGGGTCAGT
Source organism: Picea mariana (assembly GCA_032191745.1). Lineage (NCBI taxonomy): Eukaryota > Viridiplantae > Streptophyta > Pinopsida > Pinales > Pinaceae > Picea > Picea mariana. Next base: position 10,589 of record JASDQU010227989.1, on the reverse strand, counting down.
CTTCATGCACAAATATTGATCTTTGGCCAACTCCAGGAATTTCTATGTTTTACTGATATCGTGGTCCATAAATTTCAAGTTGGCCACCTTGATGAGAATGTCCTCATCTTGAGTGATGCCCTTTGGGACTGGTGCTATTGGTAATGGATACTTGGCATTCATTGGTATTGTTACCGGGGTTTCATCATCCTTCCTCGAAGGCAAATAATCTCTGTGAAAAATTGCAGGTGACGCCGGGGCTGAAGTTCCTACCACCTCCTCGACCTCCACATCTACGGTTTGCTTCAATTTTTTCTTTTCCGCTATAGATAGTCCTCCTACTCTCAATGGTGTCATTCTCTCTGTATGTTAGACTGGTGGACAAGTGTTGTGTGTTTGTGCAGGTCGGTATAACTTGTCTTGGGTAGCTTGGCTCTATTTTCTCCTACTTGCATGAAAAAATGACTTAGAGTTTCCTTCCCTCTCGGTGTTTTGTGTGTTTGTTCCAAGTAGACCTGTCATATCCCACCTTAACTACCTTTTCCAATGTGGCGTCGAAGTTGGTGACTGGTAACTAAATGCTCCTTAATTTCCAAATCTGCCTTATGATTCTCTTTTTGTAATGTTGATCTGTTTGGGATTTCCTGCGTGTTTTCCTATTTAAATCTTATACATCGCTTTGTTAAGCCCTAAATCATGGAAAATTACCCCTTAATTGGGGTATATTACATTAGTATTATTATTTTATTTATTTCATCTTGGGTCCATTAGTTGTAATTGTACCTCCTAGTCTCCTATATATACCAAGGAGACCTTTTCATTTGGAATCATCTTGTATTTGTGAATTCATGTAATGTATAAGGAGGTTTCCCCCTCGAAGAAGCTTATTATCTGAATTTCTCTCTTTTACAAGGCCTGGAGTTCTTATTAAGGTTTTTTTATGCTATTTTGATATCTGGTTCTTAACATTTGGTATCAAAGCTAGACAATCCTTGGGACTCACTTCTTCAAAACAAGCCTTCTTATAATTGTCACTATAATTTTTTTCTGGAAGGTTTCAGGATATGGAATTTATATGGTGTAGAGATGACATATATAGATAACTTGGGTCCAAATTTCAGATCTTGATTCATTATATTTTTGGAGATACATTCTGTTCAAGTTAGCGTTTTTTACTAGTCATGAAACGAGTCTTCTTGGAATTTTTACTCCCATTTTTTTTGTCTTGATTTCAGGTTCTGAAATTTTTACAGTAATAAGGAAGAATAGTGAAGTATAATTTGTACAAACTTTATCCCTTTATTCGATGTACTCTGAAATTTATTCTCTGAGGAAATTAGGGTTTTTGGTTGGTCAGATTCCAGTCTAAAACATGTGTTCTTGGGGAAACTATTATATATGAAGCTACAAATGTCCAAATTGAGTGAGACCTATACCATTGGTTAGCATAGATACCGAAGTGTTACTAGTGAAAATTTAAAGTTATGAAGTGAATACAGGGACACATGACAGGTTGTACAAGTTCACTCTTCTGAAAGGAAAAAAAATCAGCACATCTTGGGAAAGTTATCATAAAATTCTCTTGGAGAATCCAATATTGGTATAACCTGTGGGGCTAGAAAAAAGACACATCAGGATACCTCATGCTGAAATTTTAGACTCATAAGGGCCAAAATTGTAGAGCTAAAATAGATGAAAGGTTAGCTAGCAGAACAATCTCCAAATCAGGGTTTTAAAAGGTGTGTTTTTCTCTTTTTTGGGGGAAATTTTCATATATTTTGACTAGAAGATCCAATTAGGGTGATTCAAAAAGTGGAATAAAATGGGATAAAAGGAGTATTTCAAAAAAATGGTATAATCTTAGGGATTTTTAAGTACAGACTATTCTGATGTCTATAAATGTAGGAGTTGTCGTTACATGCCAGCGCTATAACCAAGGGACATTGTGGTTCTTCTACGTACCTAGAGTATATCATAAGGCCCCTTTTGAACAATTGTACATTAGAAAACACTACTATGGATTTGATCTCCCACATACCTGGCGTATATCGGGAGACCCCCTAGAATCCTAATACCAACCGAGTAAACCATTTGGTTGTCTTGTTGCTATAGTACACCGAGAATAACACTCAGGGAGATCACTCTCTAGTACCTGGGTAGTTGGATAGTATGACTAAGGGCATGGTCAAGCCTCCTTAGTTAGTGCCCTAAGATATTGGGCCAAGTACTATTTTTAGACCCCACACATATATCATAGATCTATAGGACTTGGAACTCCCTTGTCTTTGAGGACCTCTGCCTAAGCCATTTAGGAATTCCTACCTTGTAGTGATACTTGGCCAATATGCCACCAAAAAATGGAAATTCTACACCAAATAAGCCCTCAGAAAATCCTACTTGGACTCTTTATGAAGTTGAAGAAATGTTCAAGGACATAGATGATTTACAAAAGAAGGCAGTAACAAAAGATGATGGATTCAACTGAAGCTAAGATGGAATCAATGATGGATACTAAGATGGATGGCTTAAAATGGTAGATCATGGAAGGGTTGAAACAATTTCTAATAGAGAGGCCACCTGAAAGTAACAATGTATCCCATGAAATTCATGATGAGGACACAAGGAAGATGAATCAATACTAGAGAAACTCCAACTTTGGGATAAAGACCAACCACTTTCCTAAGATCGATATGAGGAAGTTTGATGACAAGGATCCAATCACATGGATACTCCATATGGAGTAGTTCTTTGATTTAAATGATGTTCCACACACACAAAAGGTATGAATTGCGTCCTTATATTTAGAACATAGTCATTTTTTGTGGTATCGATGGATTTTTTCTCGTAAATCACTTGTAACTCTAAGAATTTTCACGGAATAAATGATAGCACACTATGATGATACAAGGAGAAATAACTTCTTCAGCCAATTGATAAATATCAAGATGAGCACCTGATTGATGTATTCATAGGAACTTTAAAGGATAACATTCAACACGAGGTTCGCCTTTGGGAACCCAAATCATTGGAGAATGCGTTCAGGGTGGTGAGAACTGTTGAAAGTAAAAATATGGTTATGGCTACTCGAAGGACCACCCCTAACATCTATCGAGAGAATAATGTTCCTTATTCTAAACCACCTCAACATACAAGGTTGACACCTCAACAATTGGAGGAAAAAAAAGAAAAAGGTTTATTCTCTAATTGTGACAACAAGTATGGTAAGGGACATAAGTGTGGTGAGAATATATTATTCTACATAGATTGTGATGAGGAAGAAGAACACGAACACGAACAAGAACAAGAACCATCTCAAGATGAAGATGTAGAAGATATTTATTATGAAGATATGAATCCCACCATATCATGTCATGCATTGGTTGGAATTAGAACTCCTCAAACCCTCAAGATTGAAGAATATATAAAAAAAAAGGTAATAGCGCTAATTGATTATGGTAGTACTCATAATTGCATTCAATGCAAATTATCCAAAGCTCTCAATTGTTGTATATATCCAACGCCAAAGTTTTAAGTAATGATTAAAAATGGAGGAACTATCAATTTCTTAGGAAAATGCCATAAGATCAATATTACTATGGGGAAATATGTAATGAATAGTCTAATGATTTATATACCCATGGGTGGTGTTGATGTCGTACTAGTGGTCCAATGGTTACAATCATTGTGAACAATGGCGTTTGATTTTCAAGAAATTTTCATGAAATTTTCATTGGAAGGAAATGAATTTGAGTTAAGGGGTGTCACAGGGAAACCCAGTAAGGTGTTAAACTCTAATGGCATGGAAAAATTATTGAAAGAGGGGAATCATGGGGTAATTTTACAACTATGCTCACTAGTTGTTCAAACATCTAAGCCATCTATTCCCCTAGATATCCAAGGGATTTTGATAAGCATTCCAAAGTATTTGAAGATATTCCCAGAGGTCTTCCACCCACTCGCGATCATGATCATGATATTCAATTAATTCATGGGCGTGTTCCTCCTAACATCGGGCCTTACATATACGCTTATCCCTAGTAGAGTGAAATTAAGCGTATGGTTGAAAAAATGTTAGAGGAAGGAATTATTAGACCTATCCAAAGTTCTTATTCTGCACTAGTGGTAATGGTACTCAAGAAAGAGGGTTAATGGCTTATGTTTCTAGATTATAGATATCTCAACAAGACCACCATTAGAGATAAGTTTCCCATTCCTGTCATTAATGAATTGTTAGATGAACTGCATGGAGCAATCTACTTCACAAAGTTGGATCTCCATTCAGGGTATCATTAGATTAGAATGAAGGAAGAAGATTTCCCAAAAACAACATTAAGAACTCATGAAGGCCATTATGAATTTTTGGTCATGCCTTTTGGCCTTACGAATGTACCTTCCACATTCCAAGGGTTGATGAATTCCATTTTTAGGCCTTTCCTTCAAAAATTTGTGTTAGTATTTTTTGATGATATATTATTCTATAGAAAGTATTGGGAAGATCATGTTGTAAGTTTTAAACCTGTGAAGTAAAGCAATGCATACAGATTCTTAAGGAAAACAAAAATTAATCTGGCTCATACACACAATACACACAGATTTATGCTGGAAACTCTTAATCGAGAGAAAACCAACCTTCCTTGATGCCACACCTTTCAACTCTTCATTGTATTAATTTCTCCATTCACAATACAACACATACAATATTTTAGGTATTCTGTAGCTAACAAAACCCTAATCCCTTAATACTAGATTAATTTAGAAAGCCGCTAAAAATAGCAAAATCTGTTAAAATAGAAAAACCTGCCCAAAAACAATTTTTGGAGTGCTACCCCGAACCCTGCGCGTAACCAGGGTGGGAAATCTTGGCCCCCTTGGGACCCCCCCATGAAAGCACCTGGTGCAAATGACATAAAGGGAAAAGGAAGTTGGGATCATTAGATGCATTTGTTGAATTTGACGTGCCTACACACACACATGCAAAGAATATAACACATACCCAACATTCTCCCACTTATTGTTTTCTTTGCATATAGGGGTTCACAGGATTACATAGTCAACAATCCAGGGAAGCAATGCCCATTGTTACTCTACACCAGAAGAACTTCTCTATGCTCACAGACTTTTTCAACGAATCTGCAACATTCTTCAAAGTGTCAACCTTTTCCAGCAACACCTTCTTTTATTCAACCATGTCTCTCACCAAGTGATACTGAACATCAATATGCTTTGTCTTCGAATGATAAGAAAGGTTATTTTCCAGGAAGATTTTACTCTGACTGTCACAATCTAATCTCACTTCTTTTTGTACCAACCCAATACCTGAACACAATATATGTAACCACATTGCTTCCTTGCTTGCATGAGTGGCTAACATGTATTCTGCTTCTATAGTTGAGAGTGCCACTACAACCTGTCTTTTTCTTATCCAACTGATTTCTCCTCCAAATAGGTTAAACATGTACCCACTTGTATATCTTTTGTGATCCATATCTCCAACCCATTATGCATCAACAAACCCATGTATGTCCAACACTTTGTCCAATCCATGTCTTTCTTGGTAGCACAATCCATAATTGATAGTGCCACACAAATACCTAAAGACCCTATTTACTGATGTTCATTGTTCCTTCCCTTGTTTTTACATATACTTGCTCAAAATTCCCATTGCATGTGCAATTTCCAGTATAGTACATACCATTGTATACATAAAACTACCAATTGCACTGTCATATAACATGGGACACGTCCTCTTCTTTTTCATGTATCTTGGGGCACTAATCTACATATAACTTTACATCTATAGGAATAAGAACCTTGACTAGTTTACTTCCATGCATATTAAACCTTTGCAATATCGTCTCAACATATTTTCTCTGATTCAACTAGAGTTTCCTATTTGCACGATCTCTTTTAATATCCATTCCCATAATGAAGTTAGCAGCACCGAGATCCTCCATGTCAAATTTGGAGGATAGTTGTTATTTCACCTCCTTGATAACATCCATGTTATTTACTACCAGTAACATGTCATCAACATATAACACTATGTAAATGAAGTGATTACCAACCTTTTTGGAATATACACAATGATCATCCATGATTCTCACAAATCCCAATCCAAGGATGTATGTGTCAAAATTTTAGTACCACATCCTAGGTGATTGCTTCAGACCATATAGTGACTTCTTTATCTTATAGACCAACTCTTTCTTTCCCTTCACTACAAATCCTTCTAGTTGCTTCATGTAAATTTTTTCTTCCAGATCCCCATGTAGGAATGTTGTCTTCACATCCATCCATTCCACTTCAATATCAAAAGCAACAACAATAGATAAAATAAATCTAATAGAAGTTAACTTGGAAACAAGAGAAAACATATCACCAAAGTCAATTCCCTCTACCTAGGAATAACCTTTCTTCTACTAACTCAGATTTGTATTTCTCCACTTTTCCTTCTACATTAAACTTCTTCTTAAGAAACCATGTGCTACCAACATATTTTCTTCCAGTTGGAAACTCAACTAGATCCCATGCCTCATTTTTATCCAAGGAATCCATTTCTTAAACCATGGCCTTCTTCCAAAGTTTACTATCCTCTGAATCCACTGCTTCCCTGATAGTTTTGGGATCATCATCAGTAATAGATAAAGAAAAATTAGAATGAAAATTATGTGGAATATACCTTTCTGGTTTCCTTCTTTCCCTCACTGATCTCCTCAATATTGGGGTATGAGGTTGTTCTTCTTTTGCTTCATCTTCTTTAGTTGATTCAAATTTTGCATCATTCAACTCAAACTCTATTTTCTCAGGTTCTTCTTTCCTTGGTTGGAATTCTTGTTTGGGAACATATTTCACCTCTCTAAAAACAACATCCCAACTGTAAACAATATTTTTAGTTTCTGGGTTCCAAAGTTTGTAACCTTTCACACCATCTTTATAACCAATAAAGACACACTTTTCAGCTTTATTATCCAACTTACTCCTATTTTCCTTTGGAACATGTACATAAGCATCACAACCAAACACTTCGAGATTTTCAAGAGAGGGTTTCTTACAAGTCCATACCTCATGTGGAGTTTTATTATCCAGCATTGATGAGGGTGATCGATTGACCATGTAACATGTTGTATTCATTGCCATTACCCAGAATTCATGTCCTAACTCAACACCAATAAGCATGCTCCTTTCTTTTTCCATTAGCATCTTGTTCATCCTTTCTGCAAATCCATTTTTTTGAGGTGTGTATGGAGTAGTCTTTTGCCTTGCTATACGACACTTCTTATAGAATTCTTCAAATTCATTTCCACAAAATTCTCCACCATTATCTGTCCTCAATACATTTATTTTCTTCTCTGTCTGATTTTCTACCAGAGCCTTAAACTCTTTAAATTTATCAAATACCTCATATTTCTTTCTAAAAAATAATCCATGTGTTCCTTGAGAAATAATCTATGAATGAAACATAATACACAGATTTACCTAGTGATGGAACAAGCACAGGTCTAAACACATCACTGTATATAAAATCTAAGATCTCCTTTTCTCTTGTAGCACCAGATGGGAATGTTACACCATTATGTTTACCATATATGAAATGTTCATAGAAATCAAAATCCAAAGTGAAATTAGACATACCTTCAACCATACCTTTACCGTGTAGTTT
>JASDQU010227988.1:0-10958 GCA_032191745.1 Picea mariana | reverse complement strand
GCAATCAATTTTGGGTAAATTTATAAAAAATTTCAACAATGTGCATACCATGCTTTCATCACAAGCACATACCATTATGAAGAGAACCATGAATTCCCAAATATACAAAATCCATTGTTGAGATCCACAAATCTTTTGGGCATGGCATCAAAACCATGATGTGGTGGAACCATTCCATTTATGAAAATTGGTGCATTTTGTATGAATTTTATGCGATTAAATGTCATGTCCCCTAATACAATCCATGACATGAATGAAACCATGATTAGTTGGAACTATGATTTCCTAAAGTTCCAAAATTCATCACTAAAAAATAGTGTATTTTGTATAAAGTTTATCTAGTGAAATATAGTGGTACATGATGTGTTGGAAAAAACATGACATCTCAAGTTTAATGTTCGAGAAACAATATGAAGAAAAGTAGTGAACGTGAAAAAATAAAAATAAAAGATAAATCAACACGGATGTTTTATGAGTCATCATTGGTTTGTGGTTGTTATTTATGTGATGTTAGAGATTATATTGTTGCTATCTATGTATTTATGTAGAGAATTTCTTCTATATTAATTAAATTGTGTATATGTTAAAGTGTGTGGGGGGGGTGAATAATCCCAAATACATAACAAATATGAGATAGAGATGGATTATGAGGCATTCCCTCATCAAAAGTGCTATCAATTCTAAAAATTGACTTTGGGGTGCAAATCTTCAAGTTGATGTGATTTTTGTCTCATGCCTTGTGTTGTATTTGGCTCGTGTGGTTGTTATATATGTGATGCTACATGTTATATTGTTTCCATTATCCTTATGCTGGTATTTGGAGTGTTATGTCTTGTGTGTTTTCTTTGGTTTGTGGTTTTTCCCTATCTAGCTTGTTATCTATGTCATGTTACATTGAAAATTGACTTAGGGGTGCAAATCTTCAAGTTGATGTGATTTTTTTCTCATGCCTTGTGTTGTCTTTGGCTTGTGTGGTTGTTATCTATATGATGCTACATATTAATTTTTTTTCATGACATTTCCTTATGTTGGTATTTGGAGTGTTATGTCTTGTGTGTTGTCTTTGGTTTGTGGTTGTTCCCTATCTAGCTTTTTATCTATGTCATGTTACATTGCATATATCTCTAGAGGTTGTTATAGATCTCATCTTGCATCGCAGATATCTATGTGACATATGTGGCTTGTGTTGTTATATACTTGTGGTTGTGTCATAATGTCAAGCCTTTTGTGTTGTCTTTGTCTTGTGTGGTTGTTATCTGTGTCATGTTATATGTTATTTTGTCACATTGACATGTCCTTATGTCAGAATTTGGAGTGTCAAGCAATGTTCATTGTCTTTGACTTGTGGTTGTTATTTATGTGATATAAAATTTCATCTTATTCCAATGACATATCTCTATGTTAATATTTTGTTCCACATTAATATTCCCCCTCATCCTCTTCTTCTTCTTCTTAACTTCAAATCTTTTAAGCAATGTGAGGTTTATGCCTAGGCCTTTTTTAATCCCTTTTTAAAGCATCCCATTTCAAATTATTATTGATTATGTAAGCTTTTATTTTTTGTAAAACAAGATTTCACTACATGTAGTCACCATAGACATGTGTTTGATATGTGCCTTATTATAGTGGCACATCCATATGTTAGGATTTTATTCTACATTAATATTAGCCATCTTCTTCTTAACCTTGGATATTTTAAGTGATATAATATTTACATCTAGGTTTATTTCTCTCTCTCAATGCCTAATAAATGTGTCATTGAATTAGATTTATACTAGTAGAATCAATCCCTTAAACTCAAAACATACCAAAGCATCCTCATGCAAACAACAATTGATTAGAAAATATTTTACTCTCTATTTAAAGAAACGATTTTGCTACATACACTCACCATAGACTTTCACTTGATATGTATCCTACCATGTTGAAATTATAACATTTTTTGGAAAATGTTCATTTACATCATAGAGTCACAAGCATTACTAAAGCATTACTAAAGCACCGTCACTGTGGTTCTTCCGACATGCTCTGAAAACTTATACCATGTTAAAAATATGGTTCAGTTACCCAAGAGATAAGAAGAACAAAAAATAATTGACACAAGTATTTGTGTGTGAACTTGTACCCAAATGATCATGAATAACATCTAGTAAGTATAATGGTGATAAGGACCACGATTTATAGGGGCTAAAGATATATTACATACCCCTAACCACCATTGTAGGGTAATTAATGACCCACCAATCACATATGGTGTACATATTAATAGGGTAAAGAATAATGACTCACTAATTAATTAATAGGGTAAAGAATAATGACTCACTAATTATTATTGTCCGTTATAACCACTCACTAAGTGTGAATCATAAATGAGATTAATAACAAATAAGTAAACATTTAGTCTAACATTACTACCATTACACCAACAAGTTGGATGAAGTGTGTGCTTAAGTTTCTAGTGTCATCAAACATTACATTGTATAAGAATGTTATGGTTTTATGTAATGTTACAATGTGTAAGGTAGTAAAGGCATCACTAAGTGTTAAAAAAATTGGATAAAATATACACAGTTTATTGTCCAAAGTAAAATCTCATTTAAGTAACTATACATTTTTCACAAATGTAGGAACTAGATCTCATCATTTTGGCCTATTTGCATAGGTTATTAGGAAAAACACTACTTTTCAAGGTAACCTATCATCAAACCCTACATTGTGCGAAAATTCCCTGCTTTCTTGGAATGTTACAATGTGTAAGATAGTTAATGCATCACACGGTTTTTAAAAACTTGGATCAAACATATACAATTTAGTGTCCAAGGTAAAATGTCATGAGGAAAAAAGTAATTATACATTCTTGATAATATTCATGATCTAGATCTCGTACATTTTGCAACTATTTAAATTAACCGATGTGTGGATCGGGGTATAAGTATAGGTGTGGGTTTAAGAGTGGGTACACTACTATTCCATAGGACTTCAACGGTGAAAAGTAAGACCTTATAAATGTAAAAATTGAAATTATTAAGCAAATAAAACTTAATATAATAATTATAATATCATAATTACAATTTTAATTTCACCTTCACGATGTAATGTTTAATTTGTGAGATTTAATGATTAAAATAACATAAATACTAGATAATTAGAAAGCATACGCACTGGAATTTATTTCAGCTATAATTTTAAATTTATGACTAACTAGAAAACATAATCAATAGTATTTACTTATGACACATAAATCATCGATCATTGGTCACCAATTAGTAATGCGAACAATTGAGCCTTCTTCATAATTTGAGTCTTCTAGATCCTCAATGAAAGTGCATTTCCATGCAGTACAAGTACTTCTTGCTCTCAAGTTGTGGTTCTTTTGTTTGTAACTGTAACACAAAATGATTTGGGTATATCTCATTAATCACACATATAACATCATTTGTGAATTGGTCCCATTTCTTGGAAGGGAATCCTTTGTATTTCTAGATTTTAGCTTTGTACAATATTTTACTGCAAATAGATTTTCAATAAAGGAACAGAAAAGATACAATGACAAATACACACATTACACAGAGATGTTTCCCCTTGAAACCCAAACCGGGAAGCCATTGTTTACACTAAAAAATGCATTTACACTACAAAATGGCATGATCTCCATTGAATATCATGTGTCAACTTAGATGGATGATAGCATGGTCTCATGTTGGGTAGTGGGTTGTTCAAGTATGATTGGCTCGATGGAAACGACATGTGGTTGCCTATGGTTTGGTGGCAATGAAATAAAATCACATGCGATGAGACAAATACTTTGGCATTCCACACGATTGAAGGTTTATGGCTTGGGTTCGGTGAAGACATTTCAGTTATACATATTCCGAGTGATAGAAGAGATTTATGATTGTGCCCAACTAACAAGGTCAAGTTAGTGTCACGTGGTGACTAGGCTTCTTGAGTTGGGATGCTCAAGAAAAACAAAAAATATAACCCTATGAAATCACCCTTACACAACATACCTAATCAATAAGTAGCCACAACACAATAATCAATATTGTATACTCAAGATACACATCTATATATCCCACCATGTACAACATTTATTACTCACCTAAATGCATTTTTTTGCGTACATCCATATGTGGATCAATAAGCCCCTGCCATGTACACCATTTTGTACTCAGTTGAATGAAAAATGTTTGCCTACATCCACATGGGGATCAATAATCCCCTAGTGGCGAAGCAATCAATGCTCTATACTTTATACCACATCCACTGTTATATATCCCACCATGCACAATATTAATTACGTTGTTTTTGGATGCATAATTTTTCTCTGCATTCACAAAGATGATGCACAGTAGAAGCACCTTATAGGTGGGAACATAGATGTAGTTTTATACATGGACCAATGCCAAAAAAATATTCCACCACAAACTTCTATCTGTAGATCTTTATTCTAGCAATCAACAAACACGCGACATTTTTAGACCCGCAAAAGATAAATTATTTGCAACTGGATTTGCTTTCTTGAAGAGAGTATATATTGGATGGAAGGAGGGTGGAACCAAACCACATAGTGGTGTGGACTCTGGAATGAGCTTTGTCTTCAACGCATAGCAGACAAAGAAATTTTTTGTGAATCATTATGTAAATATGTCATCTAAAAGGAGTGAGGTGAGAAAAGAAGCAACTAGAAAATAAGCTCATGCCTTAGGAATATTAATTCATGGCACCTCCAAACTTTGCAGAAAGAAATCAATTTTGGGTAAATCTATAAAAAAATTCAACAATGTGCATACCATGCTTTCATCACAAGCACATACCATTATGAAGAGAACCATGAATTCCCAAATATCCAAAATCCATTGTTGAGATCCACAAATCGTTTGGGCATGGCATCAAAACCATGATGTGGTGGAACCATTCCATTTATGAAAATTGGTGCATTTTGTATGAATTTTATGTGGTTAAATGTCATGTCCCCTAATATGATCCATGGCATGAATGAAACCATGATTAGTTGGAACTATGATTTTCTAAAGTTCCAAAATTCATCACTAAAAATTAGTGTATTTTGTATAAAGTTTATCTAGTGAAATATAGTGGTACATGATGTGAAGTAATAAACTAAGTTGGAAAAAACTTGACATCTCAAGTTTAATGTTCGAAAAACAATATGAAGAAAATTAGTGAACGTGAAAAAATAAAAATAAAAGATAAATCAACACGGATGCTTTCTGGGTCATCATTGGTTTGTGGTTGTTATTTATGTGATGTTAGAGATTATATTGTTGCTATCTATGTATTTATGTAGATAATTTCTTCTATATATATTAAATTGTGTATATGTTGAAGTGTGTGTGTGGGGTGAATAATCCCACATACATAACAAATATGAGATAGAGATGGATTATGAGGCATTCCCTCATCAAAAGTGTTCTCAATTGTAAAAATTGACTTTGGGGTGCAAATCTTCAAGTTGATGTGATTTTTGTCTCATGCCTTGTGTTGTCTTTGGCTTATGTGGTTTTTATCTATGTGGTGCTACATGTTATATTGTTTCCATGACATATCCTTATGTTGGTATTTGGAGTACTATGTCTTGTGTGTTGTCTTTCGTTTGTGGTTTTTCCCTATCTAGCTTGTTTTCTATGTCATGTTACATTGAAAATTGACTTTGGGGTGGAAATCATCAAGTTGATGTGATTTTTGTCTCATGCCTTATGTTGTCTTTGGCTTGTGTGGTTATTATCTATGTGATGCTACATGTTATATTGTTTCCATGACATGTTAGGGTCCTAACCCGCACATAGGTAGATCAATATATTCGGATGTAATAAAGGTCAATATTAACAAGGCCTTTCAATAAAATAGAATAAAGAGGATATAAGAAGACCTAATAGAAGCTTTCGCTTCTAGAAGGATCTTCCTCTAGATGCTTCTATTGATAGACATATTTAGTATAAATAAGGGTTGAGGGTATGAAAACCCTATCTTGATGATTATTGTAACAGAGCGTTGCTCCACTGGAGGTTGCCCCCTCGAAGAGGCCTGTGAACATTGCTTTCTGAGTCAAAGTGCTAATTACTGTTGTTGGTCTTATATCATTTATGTGTTATTGTGGAGATGATGTCGGTTATATTACTGTTATTCTTCCATTACTAGCATTTCATTTATGTTCTGCATTTTTTTATATCTGGTATATTGCAAGTGGTATCAGAGCACTTTCCTTGGTAGAAATTGTGGGAATTTTTTTTTTCAGGGTAGAGACGTATTCCGACGTCTTTAAGCCACAGAGATCTGTCGTTATGCGCATAAACCCATGATTGAGGGATTCATACATGCAGGAAATACAAGTGGTTCTTAAGCGCACATCTCTTGGCCACCCTTGTAACCCCTGTTGGTACCCCTTTGAGTGGTAGCGCATCAGACAACACCTGTGTACGGATCAGCCTAGATTTCCTGAATCCCTCTTTAGATAAACCTATCGGTCGTCGGACTACTATAGTGTCACCAAGAACAGCACTCGAGAAGATACTCTCTAGTACCTGGGTAGTCGGGTAGTACGGCTAAGGGTACGGTCTATCCTCCTTAGTTAGTGCCCTGAGATATTGGGTCGAGTACCACTGTTGGACCCTGCACATATATCAAAGAGCTATAGTACAGGGCAAACCCTTGTCTGTAGCACCCTCAAATACCTAACCCTTGAGGGACAGAAACATAAACAAATTAAAACAGACAAAGATCTATTGCCATGAAACTGTGTTTGGGTTGCCAAGTAAATATGCATTTCTTTCTGGTTAAGAATTTGGGGATTTCATCAGTGCAATATTCTTCAGACCGGAGTATAACTCTGTAGGATTCACCATTCTTCAGTCTGGAAATTTTTTCACCATTATTTGAGACCTATTCCATTGGATTCATCTCTTTTCCCTCATCACATTCATCCATATCATTTTTCGGCAAAATTTTTGACCCCGCCCACCCCTTTTCAGTTCACCCATACCCGTAGCCAAGACCTGGAAGCTCGCTTCAACACCATGCAATTTGGTTTCCTAGAAACCCAAAAAGAAGTGAAACAACTCAGTGCTACTGTTTCCTCCATCAATTCATCCATCAATGCTACCATAAATACAACCACACAATTCTCAATGGAGGAAGTCAAACAAGAACTAACCACCCAGCTTGAATATGTCTTTGCATCACTCTGCACCAAACTAAAGATCCCTACAAATGACCATTTCTCTGAAGCACCTCCAAAGATTGAAGGTGAAAATTCCTCCCATTCCCATACCTTTCAGTCCCGTCACTTTCAATGTGACATACGCCTTCCTCGAGTGGATGTGACCAAATTTGATGGCTCGGACCCCACTGGTTGGTTAACCCAAATGGAACATTATTTCTCTTTATATGGCATTACAGATGACTTGGCCAAACTCCGGTATGGTTTTCTCCATCTCGATCAAGAATGTTGGCAATGGTGGAAATGAAGAAAAACTTATGTCAAGGGTATATTGCTTGGACCCAATTTGTGATTGAGCTTTATGAATGCTTTGACATGGACACCAACCATTTGGGCCATTTGACAAAGTTGAAACAGTCAGGAACAGTAGAAGACTTCATAGCTGCCTTTGAGGGCATGGTTTTTTGAACAGAGAGCATGACTGATGCTTTCTTTCGAGAGTGTTTTATCAGTGGCCTCAAGGAGGATATTCGGGCCCATGTCCTCATGGCTCGACCCTCGACTTGGGTGGAGGCTACTAAAAGAGCTAAAGAAGCACAACAAGTTGTATCATCTCAAAACAGAAAACCCTCCTTTATCCCTCGCCCTAAACCCATAACTCCCACTACTCCCTCTGCCCCATTAAAGATCCAAAAATTGACCAGGGCTGAAATGGTTGAATTCCAACTCAAAGGCCTTTGTTATAATTGTATGAAAAATATTTCCTGGGCCACAAGTATAAGGAACAAAAGCTCTTTATGGCCATCTTCGAGGATATTTTGGAAGAGGATGTTGAAACTCCCCTTGTGTCTGAGTCACCTGAAATCACTGACATAACCCCTCCCAAAGTCGAACCTATCATTTCCCTCAATGCTCTCACTGGCTTCTCCGCTCCCCAAACCCTCAATTTAATCGGTTGCATCAAGCATCGAAAGGTCATCATTCTAGTTGATAGTGGAAGCACCCATAATTTTATTCATCACTGCATTGCCCAAGAAACTCATTTCTACATCCATGCTGTCAACAATTTGCAAATCATGATTGCCAATGGTGGTTCCATGAAATGTGGAGGGCACTGTGAAAATGTGTGTCTCCAAATCGGTGACTACCAAAGGCCACCAATATAAATTCCAAGGCATCATTGTTGGTTCACCTGAGGTCATTAGTTCCCATCGCATGGAAAAGTTTCTCAAGAAAAGTCATTCTAGTGTCATTTCCCAACTCGATGCCATATAAGCAACAGAGACACCCCCGATGCCGCAAGACCTCCAAGCCCTCCTTTCTAAACATCAAATGGTATTTTCCACTCCCTAAGGACTCCCTCCTTCCCACGGTGTTCATGATCATTCCATTCCCCTTGTACTCGGAAGCCTTCCTCCCAATATCTGTCCATATCACCACCCCTTTTCACAAAAAAAGGAAATTGAGAAAATGGTCCAGGAACTCCTTAATGTAGGCATTATCCACCCTAGTACGAGCCCTTAATCTTCTCCTGTAGTCATGGTCCTGAAGAAAGAAGGTTCTTGGAGAATGTGTCCTAACTTTTGTGCCCTCAACAAACTAACCATTAAATACAAATCCCCCATTCCTTTCATTGATGACCTCCTGGATGAATTGAGTGGCACCTAATTATTTACTAAACTTGATCTTTGCTCGGGCTATCACCAGATATGTATGAAAGAGGCAGACATTCCCAAGACGGCCTTTCGAACTCATGAGGGCCCCTATGAGTTTTTGGTCATGCCCTTTGTCTTGTGTAATGCCCCCTCCACCTTCCAAAGCCTCGTGAACCATGTCTTCCATCCCTTTCTCCATCATTTTGTCTTAGTTTTCTTTGATGATATCCTCATCTATAGAAAAACCTGGATAAACCATCTTACTCATGTGGATCAAGTTCTCCAT
Source organism: Picea mariana (assembly GCA_032191745.1). NCBI lineage: Eukaryota > Viridiplantae > Streptophyta > Pinopsida > Pinales > Pinaceae > Picea > Picea mariana. The sequence goes on along the minus strand of JASDQU010227988.1, from coordinate 1,840 downwards.
CTACTCTCTCAGCACCAACTTTTCCTGAAACAGTCTAAATGTTCTTTTGGTGCCTCGGAAGTAGAATACTTGGGTCATTTAGTTGGCAAGGATGGCGTCAGGGTGGATCCGAAAAAGATTGAAGCTATGCAAGATTGGTCGCACCCAAAGACTCTCAAAATATTACGTGGATTTCTTGGCTTAACAGGGTATTATCGCAAGTTTGTTAATAACTATGGAAATATTGCAGCACCCCTCACTGCTCTCCTCAAAAAGAACTCTTTCACTTGGACTCTAGCCATTGCTCAAGATTTTCAAACCTTGAAGACGACCATGTGCACCACTCTGGTTCTAGCCCTTCATGATTTCACAAAGACCTTTGTGTTGGAATGTAAAGTAGCTAGAGAGGTAGTAGGGGGGCCCAGAGGGCCCATAGTGATAATAGTGGAGGTCATTCAATGTAAGGTGGACTAGGTCGACTATATTATTAAATAAATCTCACTATGGTAGTTATATATAATAAATGGATAATTAGATATAATAAATGTAAGAGGACTTCTTAGAAGGTTCTACTTTTAGAAGATTCCTCCTATAGAATGTTCTTAGTTGATGGTAGCACTATATAAATTTGTTCAAGCAATGTAATGAGAAATGAAGAGAAATATTGTATTTGGAGCTAAAGTTCATTAGGAGGATGCCCCCTCGAAGAGGCAAGTGAACAGGAGAGGATCCCTTCCATAATAGGATCCATTGTATGGTGTTTCTCTACCTCAAGGGTTTTAATATAATAAAGTTGTGGTTTTCTATATGGTTTCATATATCTTGTGTGGTGATTATATTCATATATCTTTGGATCTATTGTGATATTTTGTATTCAGGTATTATGTTCTTAACAAGTGGTATCAGAGAACTTTCCTTGGGCAGACATTGTGGGCAAATATTTTTTATTTTTGCAGTTTTTTCTTTTCGGAGAAGAAAAAAGAGGGCCGCGACATTCTTAAAGTTTTCAGTATATTTTTGTGCAAAATTTGTAGAAAATGGTTGTATATCTGAGTTCCTCTCATAAAAACACCCATGTTAAAAAAAAAAATCATCCGAAACGGAGTCTGGGAAGTCAAGATATTGAAGTTTTAAAATCTGCAAATTTTCAGGATTTTTTCCGCGGACGACGGCGAGAAATTTTTTATTTCTGTAGAATATGGAGGCTGAATTTGCCCAAATGAATTACATATCTGATTTCCTCTCACAATTTCACCCAATTTCAAAAAAAAAATCAGCCAAAACGGAGTCCGGGAAGTGAAGTTATGAGTATTTTAACTTCAGCAGTTTTTTAGGGTTTTTCCAAAAAAAACTGCGATTTTCTGCCGAAACTTATTGGGTCTATTTTTTGGGTTTTTTCGTGACGGTTGTAGGACTGAAGAGTTCATAGGGTGCTCAGATGGCTATTTCCTCTCAAACCCTGAAAGAAATTCTTGAATCATTCAAAGCCCAATTGTTTCACACATTAGATGATAGATTGGATGCATTTGTACATAGCCTCACAGACGACCTCACAGACAGACTCAATGATAGTTTTCATAGTATTCAATATTCATTGAATAACATGCAGGAGAGATTTATTATGGAGGGCCTCAGGGATGAATATAATCAAGAAATATATGCTTGGTATGATTTTGAGGCCGATTGTGATGATTGGTATATGGATAGTTGTCATTTATGGGATGACAACCACTTTTATATTTTATTCGATGACTCTAATCCACCTTCTGTAGAGAACATCAATATCCCACATCAGGAGCTAGTTACCAGCGTTCAATCTGCATATTCTATAGTGGTATTATTCATTCCAGATTCTGCTATG
>JASDQU010227984.1:0-13616 GCA_032191745.1 Picea mariana | reverse complement strand
TGGTCCATGATTTCTATTTGAAGATCATGGAGGATCATTTGCCGATGATCGATTGTGAGAAAATCTCTTGTAAAATCTCTCTGTAATCTTTTTCTTTTCATTAATAAACTGCTCCAAGTGGTCATGTCGGCTGGGGCCGTGGATGTTTCCCCGTAGGTGTTTTACCACATGAAAACATCGGTCTATTGATCTTTGATCTAGTTATGTGAGTGGTTACTAAAGGTGTTCACCCTCTGTTGGAATACATGTGTTTTTGAACATATCTCCCTTCTTGGTGGCAATCCAGGTATTTCTTGGAATATGTCTTCAAATTCCTGTAGCAATGAGAAATCTTCGAGGCTTGGTCCCTTTGTATCAATTGGCTCCTCCACATGAGTTGTATACAGTTAACATACTTTTCTAAAACATCTTTTCAATTGTAAGGCCAAAATCTCCCTTATAGAGATGGGTCTTGCAACTCCTTTCACAGTGCGCTGTTTTCCATTTCTATCAAGACATGTAAATGTCTTGTTATGAAAATCTAGGAAAACATGGTGCTTTTACAACCACTCCATCTCAATCAGAACATCATAAGACCCCAATGGTATGGTATTTAGATCAGTACTAGTATTCACGCCATTAAGACTTATGGAACAACCTTTGACCATATCATGGATTCTTCTTTTGGTTCCAGTGGCTAACTGAACCAAACTTCTTTTTCCAAGTTTACTTCTCTCCAAATGTAATCTATACACGATCTTAGGATCAATGTAACAATGGATTTCTCCTAAACCAATCAAAATAGAAATAGGCTTATTCATGAGCTTACCTTCCACCTCGATCATATTGGACTGGTACTCTTCTTATCGATCATTTAAAGCTGCATAGATTCTTCCCATATCTCTGACTATTATAGCCTCTTGGTTGTTGTGCATAGTCTTCACTCTATCCTTTTTGTGTGGGAAATCCTTGTACAAGTGATCTTCTTTTCATCCCTAGCACTAGATTGGTGGTATTCCCCTTTTTCCCAAGGAATCTTCCTTCTTGAAATCCACTTTAGCATATTGATCTTGATGATGTCTATTTGGCTCATTCCTATTGAAGGGAGGTTTGAATCATTTCCTCCTCTGATCATACTTCACATTCTTCTTGTCCTTCTAAAATTTCTGTAGGGATTCTCTTCCCTGGCCTTGCTCATACAGGTATTTAGCCTTCTTGATGGCCTCATTCAAGGTATTGGGTTCATCATACTTGATCTTTTCCTTATAGAAGGATGGAAATTCACTTAGAAATCTCTGTATTTTCACCTTCTCATCACCAATGAACCCGAAATACTTTAACAATCCCAAGAACTTCGTCTCATATTCTGCCATAGTCATGCTTCCCAACCTGAGTTCGAAGAACTTCTGCATTTTCTTGTCATACAAATTCTCTAAGAGGTACTCCTTCGGGAAGTACTTATTGAACCGTTTCCAAGTGATCCTACTTTCATCAACATGCTCCACTTGCCTCAGTTGGTCCCAACACACTACATATTTCCCATGTAAATGGTAGGTGGAAATCCTGGTTTCCAGGTTTGATGAATAGTTATGCAACTAAAAATATCTCTGGAGCCCAAGAAACCATTCTTTGACATCATCTTCCCTTTCTCTTTCACCATCGAAGGAAGATGGCTTGATCTTCCTCAGCTCTCCCTACAAACAATCTACCTCTTGTTTCCTTCTTTGGTGTCTGATAGGATACACTTTTGGACTTCTTACGAGATCATCCAATGCATAAAAATTTCTTCCTGAGTAAGGAGGTGAGTGGTGTCCATGAGTTCTGATAGCACTTTTGGAATAATCGGCTCTTCCACAAGCATCTCCTCTTTCATGACACCTACCTTCTTCCTCTTGTCTTGAGTCTGATCCCTTCTTCATTTTCCTTTGCAACTTATTTAATCTCTGCAACACTTGAGAATTTATCTGGATTTTCTCTCTCATCAGTCTCTCATTGTCTACTTTGTAGCTCTGCACTTCCATCTTCAAGCTTCTTACCATTTCTATTAACGTTTCTTGCTCTGATTTTCCCTTGCACCCATTGGACTCTGTCTCTACATTACCAACTCTGGTGTTCTGGCCTTCAACCTCCTTTTCATGACTGGAGGCTCCCTCACCTTCTTTCATTTCCTTAATACACATCCTGAGCTTATGTTCTTAAGCCTCCTAATTCTACAAAATGTGAAAGCGACCATTTTGTTAGAATTATGCGTATGATAGGCAAACAAAATTGCCAAACCATGCTACAGGTCTCTTTCCTATTTTAGCTCATGGAGATTATATCCCCATTCTTTGAAAATAACATTGTCCTTTTATTGTTGGCTGACATAGTGTTTCACCCTACACAGGTGCCTCCTTCAAAACACCTCCCCAGGTGATCATGACTAGAAACCGCGGCTAAATCCTCCCTTAGCACCTTTTTGTCTCGGATACAACCAAATATGCCCTTAGCCCTCCTTTCCTTATCTCTCAAACTACATACGACCATGCTCATGACCTTTCACTTAGATAAAAAGTGATTTTCCAAAGCTTCAAGACTTCAGGACTTTTAACCAAGACCAAATCAACAGTCCTCGTCTTCTCTCGAGATCGACGATCGAGATCCACTTCGAGACTCCTCGCTTCGGGAGTCTCAACTTTTCTTGCTTTCCTCCTCCTTTAATGCCTTTACCTAGAGTTCTTGATTTGTTGATAGGTGTCCTCCCAGAGATCAACAACTATGAATCATTTCGAAGCTTCAGGTTTCGGAAGTTTCAAACTTTCCTCCTGCATTTTCTCCTGGAGTGCTTTCACCCGAAGTCGACAATCCTCCAACACGTGTCCTCTAGAATTGATGGTCGATATATACTATGGCCTTCAGGACTTCGGTAGTTTTGACCCAATGCAACCTAACACACCTTTCCCTTCTGGGGTGCCTAGTCTTTTGGACTGCATGATCTGTCACCACGTGGCAAAACGTTGGAAGCAGACACGTGGCCCAATTAGGCAGGTGACACGTGTGATGTTATAATCAAATTTTCAATGTAACAAATGCCCAAATATTATTGAAACATGGAACACATCCCATGTGTCCATGTCATCCCAGGTGACGTCATTGTACCTCATCACTTCGGCTCTTCGAGAGTTTCCAAACTAGCACACTTTTAGTTCTCCCGAACTATGAATTCCCAAACTGGCCAATCCGTCGCCATGTGTCCTCCTGTATCGAACGACCAAGATTCACTTCGGGTCTTCACCTGGAGTCCATGGATCTTCTCCACATTTCCTCCTCAATCTAAAGTCTATGGTTTCTTCAAGGCTCCAGACTTTGGAGATCTCAAATTTCAAACTTATTTTTCCCCACTAGATTTTATGCGAAGTCATGGATCTGGTGACGTGTGGCTCTTGACAGATCAATGGATGAGATCTTCTCGAATGATTGGACAGTCAAGGTTTTCTCTAGTTCTCCACCTCTCTAGGCTTTGAGAGTCTCAAACCTCAACTAAAAACCTCTTGAATAGATTCCTTCAGAGTTACTAATCTATTGAAACGTAACCTCTTGGTGATCGATGGTCAGGATCTACTTCGGACAATCTGATAGTCATCGCTTACTTCGGGTATCTATCTCTTCGGGCTTCAGGAGTTTCAAAACTCAACTTCTCCTCACTCACTCTTTTCTGGAGTTATTTCACCTGGAGCACATGATCAATTGATGCGTGTCCTCCTATGGATCGATGGTCCCCAGCTACTTCGGTTATTCATAGTTTCGATGTTCGAGCTCTAACCTATCACATCACTACATGCCTTTCAATTTGTAGGGGCATGCATCGAAGGTTTGGAGTAACCTTCTTTTAGCCCTGCAATTCTCCTGATGTTGACACATAACCCCTTAGGGAAGCCATGGTTTGGATTGCAGGACTGCCTTGGGAATTATCTCCCATGCAACTTGCTTCCCCGCGATGCCTGTTGGTCGTTGATCTCTCTCTCCAAGGGGATCTGATGATCGTGACCTTTAACCTTGCTTCCTTTTCATCGGACGACCCTTGTTTACCTGTCCTCTAATCCAATGATCCTGTATCTTCCTGATCCTATGGTGGTGATCAATCCCAAATTAAAAAGGAATGGTCATGATCCTTCGAACCCTCATAGAGGTTCTATGATGTTATGTCTCCTGCGTAGCTTCTGCAACACCATTCCTCCTGAGATTTTCAACTTCCCAGTCAGATTTCGATCTTGACCACGAGATTCTAACCAATAGACCCAGCCCATACCAGCCCAGTGTTTCAACCAGAAGATCTGATATCAAATTGTAACATACCCAACCACCCACAGGACGAATACGCTACCTGGAAGCCCTCCCTTAGACTTGTTTCTCTTACAAATACCTTCTTTAGTCATTAAGGATGAATAAGATAATAGATTTAACAACATACATAATAATATCCAACAAGTATTCATAATCTAAAGATTTCGTTAAATGATAATTAAATATACACAATGAAAATACATTCATACACATGTAGATAATCATTAAATTACACAGCAAAAATACATTCATACACAGGTAGGGATATCACGACAGAGAGCACTTATCTTTATGAAATATGACACCAATTTTCTGCAAACCAGGGATGTTCCACCCAACCGTAGACATCGCTGCTCCAAATCTCAACAACAGTGTCACCCTTGAGCCAGGGCTATGAACCCACAAGGACAGTTACAGAGTGTACTTGGGTTCCCAGACCATTCATCTCTCAAGATCTCAAGCTCTAACAAGTTTCTTGACACCCACAAAAATACAAGTACCCAACTCTCTTCTACCCAGCCTATTCCACCCAAGAGAATTGACCTCCACTCTTCTCTACCATGCAGTCCCTCAAGCAATGCTTCTCCTTCCTGCCAATTATTCCAGCACAGTTGGTCCAAAATCTCAATGTTGGAACTCTCAGGACTCACAATTGTGAGAAAAATAGGGCACAGGCCAATGCATTTAGGACATGTAGGCCCCAGGTCATGGCTGGATCACACCAGTGACCAATACAACCAACTATCCTATGGCTAATTCTTCAGCAGCTCTATTTCCTTTCTCTTTTCCAACCAATACGCAGGTGAGGATGGGTTGATGAATGGGTCATGGAGTGCATGGGAGTGCATTCATGGGAGTGTGTGAGGCAAGAATGAGTGAGTGAATGGGAAATCCATGACCAAGTCATTAGTCCAACCCCCCCATCAGACTAGAGGCAGGTTTAAGTAACCTCATGGGGAAAACAAGAACCTCCTGGCCTTCCCCAAGAAGTTCATGTAACCGATCCCCTCCCTTAGACAAAAAGGGTAATAAGAAAATAGGAACAACACTTAGTCCCTCAAGCTCCCTCTCTTGTGGAATCATAGCCCCCTATAACTCTAGTCCTTGTTCGTCTATCAGTCAACGATGTGTTTATTATTATTAATGATCAAAACATTACATTTCTTGGGCATACTGTCCCTTCAATAATTTTTTGGGCACTCTGGCCTCTCAACATTGTAACAATACATTATTTAAAATGGGGGTTCAAAACCTGGGGTGTTACATAGTGGCTTTGGGATCCCTTTCTCTCATCCTCAAATCATATTTCTTCTTGGGTTGGCCTTGAATAACTCCCTCCTACCCTTTTTGATTTTCAAACTGATTTGATAGTTGTGCTACCTCATATTCTTGATGTGCTAAATGGCTGGTATAATAATCCATTTCATTGAAAAGCACAAAAGTATCATCCACATCACCAGTGTCTACATCCATCTCCTCAATCTGATTGTTTTGGAAAGGAGGCACTACCCTTTGATCATCAACATTTATCCTTTCTCTCTACATTATTTGAGAAGCATCATTAAGCCTTCTGAACTGATTTTGATTTCTATTACCAGCCCCTTGAAAGGCTTTGTTTGGATGTTTAGATTCCCACTTCAAATTATCTATTTCCAAAGTTAGATCCTTCAAAGTTTTGGTCATTTCATCAATTTTGGATCAGATGTGGCTAAGTTAGAGGAGGTAGGGGAATCCTCTCTCTATTTTTTCTTATCTTTATCAGATATGGTCTTTAATCTGTCTAATGCTAAAATATTAGATTCAACCTCAATGGTTGCTTCCTGCATGGACAACAGTGTGCTTGATCTTCTCTCTCTCAGGAGGAGGGAGAACTCTACATCAAATGCATTAGCATAAGTGATCTTAGTAGAGGCTTCAGTTGGTTTAATCTCATTTATAATTTTACCATACACCTTATTGAATCTCTTGGTGAAATCTGAAATAGATTCACCAATCTTTCTCTTTAGGGCCCCAAATTCAGTGATGTAGTAGAGGTAATCTCTCCTATATCCCCATTTCTTTATGAAAGTTTCATCCAACACCTCAATATCTTCAATGGAGGCTAGAGGAATACCCCTGAACCATTTTATTACTTCCCCATCTAGACTCTGCACAAAAAACCTCATCCATACATTTGCATAATCAATGTTAAAGTTATCTGCAAAGCTCTAAAAGACTACCATATGTTCCTCAACAGTTACCTCACCTTCCCCATTATACCTTGGTAAATATTTCATGAAATATGTGGCTAAGAGTGCATGTAGGCCTATAGGAATCACTAGGGGTGCATATCTGGCAACAATAATGACATACATCATGTTAACATTCATAGCTTGAACAATAGGAATCTGCAAATCTATGGGAGATACAAGGGTGGATGTAGGGTTGGATGTTGAGGTAGAATCATGATTTGGAGATGTCTAAGCTTATTTGGAATTATTATTCTCAAGGATAGAAAATTTAAACTTCTTGTGATTGTGATTATACATAGTCTCTTTGTGTACAACTTCACCCTTGAGGGGGGAGGTATATCTCTGAGCTAGGGTGGATTTTCTTAGTTGCATTTATGGCTCATAGAATATTTTATTCTTATCAGTAGTAGAATGAGCCTTCTTGGCTTTGTTGTCTTCATATTTGGATCTGTTGAATCCTTTTCTGGGTGTCAGCATTTCTTCTTTAAATTTTACCCAGGAGAGTCACCAAGTGAAAGATGGCAGTCTTTTTGTGTTTGATCTTTGCTCACCATCAAAGTTCAGTGCTAATAAATGTCATTCTCCATGGGAAATATATTGCGTTACTTCGTTCCCAGGAAACGACGCCAGAATATGTTGGTCCTAAGGTCTGCACCTGATTGCTAAAGGGAAAATCTAGGCCATCTATCAGTTTTGGAATGATTATTCCTTAATAAGTTGGTTTTGTTGGTAAGCTTAAGGACATGTTTTCAAATATGGTGCTCTGGTAGGGAAGAACACATAGTGTAAAAGTAGGTTCTCCTTTGCTAATGGTATGGGTGTTAAATGGCAACTGAGAGTATGAGAAGACAAACATAGACAATGACAACAAGTAATGCAATGAATCACTTACTATGTGAAAACTAAGACTTAAAATAATATCTTAAGACTTAGAAAAATATCTAGATGAAAATCATTCAATAGGTTGCAAAATAGTGGATCTTTCACTAAACAATAGTTGTATAATAGGTTGCATAATCAGCAAGAGATAAACTAAAACAGTAGTCAAAAGAATAAGGAAATGTACATTGCACACATCACAAAATCTGCATTAAAGATAAGAATAAACACATAAAGATTTGAGTAAATATCACATCTGTCATCAACATATATTCACTTGGTAGAGCAATTTAAAATTAACTGAGCAAGCCCAATTCTTTTGTTGCTTCTACTTTCCTTCCAAAAAAACCCCACCCTTCAAAACATACAAAGACTTCATATTTAACAGAGTTGCAGAGATTTTTCGTTCTCAGGGGACTAAGACCTAATTCTAATTAATTGACTGTAGGAAAGAATCATTAATCTAACTGAAATTGCATGGAGTTAAACATGCAAACTCCACACTGGACTTAACCAACAAAAGTGGTTCTTATCACACACAGAAGGCCACTTTTAAAATCAAATCTAATAAAATGTTGGAATTGATCAACTAAAACTACTATTGTCTCTAAGACAAAACTGATGCATGTGCTAGATGAACTAAGTTGGTAGAAATAGACTTGGAGTGGTAGACGTGAGTGACGTGTCGAGCAGTCGTGTGCCTGCAAGTTGTCTGAGGCCACTAGAGATGACTGTTTGTGTTGACCCTACTAGCTTCCATCTGTAACTACTTATGAATAGGCGAACATGGAGGCGGGCGTATAGGTGGATGAAGAGTGGAGTGTGAGTGGGATCCAAGTGTCATATGGTGAGAGGAGAGGTAGTAGTGAGTGGTGGTGAGTTAAGGAAAGATGGCACATAGTGGGAGGGGTGGTATAGGGAGGAAATTTAGTAGGATTCTAGATGGGGGGGGTAGGCGGAAGTAGTTTGGAGAGGGAAGCTCTTAAATCCTAAGGATCTGCCATGTTAGGTAGGGCCCATGAAGAGGAAACCACCATTCTGGAACCCCTTCCCCCATTTAAGGTATAACAGCTGGGGGGGGGTGGGTTCCAAAATGAAACGAGGACTGTTGATCTGGAGATGGAAGATTTTTTCGATGGAGATAAGTGCGGGCCTTAGTCGCTCCGCTAAAAAATGTCATATCTTTATGCTTTTTACTCGAACGCCATAGAACTGTTGATCTAGAGATGGAGGTCGGATATTCACCATTGAAGATTGAACCTTTCACTGTGTGTGTTCTGATCCCGAATGGCATGTTCTAATTAGTTTCTAGTTTATGGAATCTTATTGCATTGTCCACTAGATTCATCGATCTTGGCCTTCCCCTGCACACAAAAATACTAAGGTGGACCTATTGTATTCTCTATTAGTGATAACTTATGATGACGAGTATTCTAATTTCAAACCAAAGCATGTGATCCTCATTCAAGAAATACAAATGGATGGTGCAAAACGCAAAGAAAAACAAGGGCCATGAAAATGAAAATGGAGAACAGGCTAAACAAGAAACAACAAACTCAACATTGATGGATTTGTAGGGTGAAAGAGAAAAAAGGGCAGGGGTGCAGACCTAGGTAAAAAAGTTAAGAATTCCATCACCTATCATGTTTAGTACTCATCTTCCATCCTTAGGAAGACTCACAACCATCATTCACCTATAGGCTCATTCTATTTGCACTAGCTCTACATTTGTTTCTTTTTTGGCACCAAATGGTGTGTCATTCTCATGTGAGATTTCCAACACCTTAAATTTGACCTAGCCCATTGATTCCTCTAAGATGTCTATTTTTTCCCCTTCACATGTCTTCCATTCCAAAAGATACATTTTATAGGTGATGACGACACCTGATTACCCCTAGAATGCAATGCACCACTGGTCATTCTTCCTCCTATGGGATGATTTTAAACCTACCACCAACATCGATGTTTGTAGGATTCATGAATTTCTACCTTTTTTGCAGGGCATGCACAAGAGCCGGGGATGCATCAATGGGGAGAGGTGCTAAAGCAATTGAGTTTAGTGGAAATATTTACTCTAGATTTCATTGATCAATGGTGAAATATTTACTCTATATTTCATTGATCAATGGTAGAAAAAAATGAATCCAATTAATTCCTTACCCCTTCTAGGTATATCAATTACCTCACATACACATGGGCCTTATTGCAACTCAATTTGAAGTGGAGAAACATAAATTTCATACAATCTGCACAAGACTCGACAACTAAAAAATCCATGCTACTCATTTTCTAGTCCTCCACCACCCAATGATATACCACTACATGCCCAACAACATTTTGGTGCCCAACCTTCCCTAGTACAATAGGTTTAAGAATTTGAACAATTGAACATGGTAACCCTTCCACCCAGCATAATTTTTTAAAAGAATAATAGAAATAATAAACCTAATGCCAACTAGAGATGAGGGGAAACCCTTAGTATAACATCTTCATGAATGTCATATACATCCATCTGCAAACTCACAACCATTAGAATGATATGCCTCTTAATTTACCTCCAAATATGTCAGATTCCACCCAATCACTAGATAGTACACCTTTGATGATCCCACATCCTATTGGTGGCCGTACTCCAAGAGTACCAAAGGATCCTATATGGAATACATCTCATAACCCCCACACACATGAATCTCACAACTATAGCATTGTGGATCATGATATGGATCAATTTCTTATAGCCATGTCCATACTTGAGGTATTACAAACCTATAGTTCAGAAAGGAAATAATCTCTACTATCATCATTGGGGGCAATCAACCCTTTCAACTCACAGCTGATTACATTTGTTTTGGATAATGTAGAACCCTGAATTCCCTCCTTGGTCAATTTCCAAATCCCAATCATAGTTTGAAACATCGCCATACACATATGCATCATCGATGAAGGAGAATCCACATGCATTATGGGAAAATGGTCTTGATTGAAATCAAGGTCATAGATGACCCCTTGGATTACAACATACTCCTTCAACAAAGCTACATGTGCATGATGAAGGAAGTTTCTTTGTTTATGTCTTTCACCATGATATTCCCTCACAATGGGAAATTTATCATGATCAACCAATTGAAACATTAATAACCTCACACCTCCACAAATTTGGATAACATCCCTTCCCCTCATTGCGGCATATCCAAAATTTACATCCTTCATGGAAATGGGTCAAGGGATATTTCAAGACCCCTATCTCCTTGGCATATACAAAGGTGAACCATCATGTATACCACTGTTGGATTTTTCACAATTATGCATTTTTACTTATGTTAAGGTAGAACCAACCTCCCCATCTACCCCTAAGACATAATCCACTAATTACCAACCCATGTCTTCATAGACCATTGCTCACCTGCTAACCCATATCTCATTCTTCTACCCACCATAAGGATTTACGACATACTAGTTAGAATCTAAACTCATGCTTCCCAACATGGTGTTAGAAATATCTCTATGGTATCTTTACCCACCATCTATGGTACTAATACCTACAATTCCACCTCAAACAGTTTCATTACTTGTGTAGAACCCAGTAAACTCATTATGGCCACAACCTAGTCACACAATTGGGGGTAAAAATACCAACACTAGGGGAAAGAAGTAAAAGTATAGGGGAAACACTTAGGCCACCCCTCAAGTGCAACCCTTCTCTCTATAAAGCATCAGGTCACCCAATGAAGTTATGTCCCACTCTTCTCTAGTTAAGGAACCTAATCCATATACCTAGAGTAGTACTGCTACTTTCCACCCATCAAATAGGAATGTCCACAGACCATGTAAATGATTCTATGACCCCATGAAATAAGACATTGTGTGCCAACTTCGTGTGTTCTATGTTTTCACAGTATGGCCACTTGTTGGCCCTTGGTTATGGAAGCAAGAAAATATCAAGGAAGAAAAGGGAGAATGCGAACTTTGTGGAAGACACAGTGACTGTTACTGGGTCGAAGTGAGCAAAAGAGCAGAAAAGATGGAGCAAAGTAAGTCATTGAACGAGGAGATCGGAGATGAAAAATATGAAAGAAATAAGGATCGTGGACAACTCAGCAAGCAGGAAAATCCACCGTTGGATGCTTTGGAGCACCGCGTGAGAAGGAAGGAAAGACATGTTGGCGAATCCCTAAAAATACGGGTCAAGTTGACCTAGGGTTTTAGACACCTAGAGTTTTGGTATCTAGGGTTTTGGACACCTAGGTTTCGGCCTAAGGATGTCGCTGAGCTATTGTAATGTATAAATAAAGGTCATGAGTACCTAGTTTGGGTTGGTATGATATTGTTGAGTATAGTTGTATTGAGGATTAAGAGTGATTATTTTTGTGTGAGAGAGAAGCACTAAGTGTGAGAGCCTTCTGGTATTGTAAGATCTTTAGCTAGGTGTGAAGATCAACCCTGCCTCCGAGTACATAGGGAGGGGAGAGAAAGAGAGGATAAGAAAGAAGATCTACTAGCTAAGAGCGCAGACAAGAACTGTATGCTTTACCTTAATATATTATAGCACATTTATGTGGACGTAGCCCTAGAGAGAGGGTGAACCACGTATATTTTGTGTTGTGTGTGATTGGTATTTTATCTTTGTCATTGATATACTATGATTGCAATACTATTTTATATCTGATAAGTAGATGTGCATAATATATATAAGATGATAAGTAATATATGAATGTTGTGATGTTCTTGTGTTGAATCCACTTAATATTCCCTTTGGTTGTAGACATATTTGTCCTGCAACCCCCTCATAACTTCTTCAAGTGAGACTGCATCTACTTCGGAGGTGTTGCAGAAAGGGCCAGTAGTTAGGGCTTGTTGGTGCACTCTTGGAACTGAACCCTGGGTATGCCCCTGTTCCAAAAAATGGTTCTGTTGCCGGGATAAGAATATTTTTAAGGGAATTTCAAGGTGGTTCCCATCGAAGATAGAGATTCAAAAGTGGATAGAGGATCAAGAAAAGGACTTCACTGAAGCCCAAAATAATAACCCTAATCTTAGTTTATAGGATTGGTTAGGAATATATATCTTCACCGACATTCATGAGATATTCTTTGGGGGAATCCATCAAGAGATATATGAGTGGCTAGCTAGTTTAAAAGATACCCATTTCGAGATCCGATCTAGGCCTCCTGTGGTTTGGATGTCGGAGCTGATCAAGAAAGTCAAAAGAGTTGATAACACTGTATCACGAGCAATAGATCACTGGTTCGATAACACCATTGGAGGGTACATCATAGAGTTTTTTGTTGATAGAGTATAGTCATACAACCAAGCTGAGCGATATTTCTTTAAGGGACCCAGAGGAAAATTTTTACAATTCCTGAAGTTGAGACTCAAGATGCTATTGCATAAGAAGAACATCTTGAAGATACAGTAGATTGGTCGGATCTAGAAAGGCTAATGTTCAAGAATTCGGACAATGACAATGACACAGAAGCTAGACATATGCGTAGTGGGAGAGTGTTCCGAGAAGTTCACCTTGCAAACCTGTTTAAGAAGAACTATAGGGAGGAGGGTTTCTACAGTGGAGAAGAGGCATAATTGATAGAGGAAGAACATTCAAAACCCGCTAGGGAAGAGGAAGGAAAAGATGAAGAGCTTCATCAGGGAGAACCTGAAACTTCAAAAATTGTGTAGACCATCAAAGTAAGTATTGTTATCCCTCCTGTTGATTCAGTATTATTAAGCAACCAGAGTAATCTCAGTCACCAGAGTGTCCAAAGCACTGTCAATAGTAGTCCACTACATATTCAGTTAGGAACCCTAGGAAGATCTATGGCAGATGAGATGAGGCTTCCTATCTTTAGGGGAGATGGATATGAAGATCCCAATCAACACTGGTTCATATGTGAAGCCGTATGGAATATTAAAAATGTCACTGACGAAGATTTCAAGAGAACCTAGTTTAGTACCACTCTAAGGGATCGCACACTGAGCTGGTACATGAAGCTTGTTCAAGGAATTGCACAGCCTAAGCCACTGAATCAGATTAAGAATGCGTTGATTAAAGAGTTCAATAAACCCAAGTCGGAGTCACAATGTATTACATAGATAAAATAAATCAAGCAAAAGGTGTCTAAACCTGTTTTAGAATTCGATTAGAGATTCAAAACCTTAACAGGTTGATTGACTTTTCATATCCCATATGAACAGAACAAAGAATGG
>JASDQU010227983.1:2044-15113 GCA_032191745.1 Picea mariana | reverse complement strand
CAAGAAGTATATTTTCTTTAATGATCCTCATTAAACAGTTCCTTAAATGTTGGGGATAGAAGGCTCAAATTATTGAAGAGACAATTTAGGACCTACGGGATGCTTTTTCAAGAGAGGGTTTTGACCTTGATCCTATTGAAGGTTTAAGAGAAACACTTCTTCCAGATTTTGTTGAAGAAATAAGTGAAAGATAAGGATTTGATGCCAGTAATGAAGAAATTTTTGAGTGCTTCAAGAAAAGCATAGAGAAAGACTACAAGTTTTTTGAAAGAATGATAGGGCTTTGTACCGACAAAGACTTTCTAGTCAAGTTCTACGAACATAGAGAAGAGGAGTATGACACCATCCTCTATAATTATGAGGAAAAGCCTACCCTAAATTCATCATGGCAGGTTGACATCGCATATTATGGAGCAAATTCATTGTATGACGTTGTGACCGAGAAGTATGGGTACTACTAAAACTTCCCAAATGACGATGAACCACTCTCCATGCCCGATGAAGTCTACAAAATCATTAGAGATCAAGATCATGATGGTGAATTATTTGATCCTATTAAAGATGACAAAGACTTAATTAAAGGATAGATCCATGAAGAAAGTTTCCAAGAAGAAGGAGACCCTGATGAAGTGCAACATCCAGATGAGAAGAAGAATACATTGGTGTCCACACTCCCGCTTGATGAAGATGAAGTCGTTCAGCCTTTCTTTCCTCCTGCACATGAAGATGGAGAAGTGATTAGTCCCAATGATGAAAATTCTTTTATGAAAGACCTCTCTGACATGGACAATCTACACATTGATGATTTCATACAAGTTGGGAGACATAGATGGGATGTGCATTGCTTCATAATTGACAGAGATCCCATTTACGACATTAAATATAACTCTCAAGAAAAACGGGTTTAGTTGTCATCTTCAAAGGACTAGTCTTCGTATGTACAAGAATCAGATGTTTGGCAACCCAATGATGATATGGTTACAAACTTATTTGAAGATAACTTATCGCAATATGCTCGTCCATCACTTGAGAGTTGTGATGAGTATCCTTTCGATGAGCCGAGCTTGTTCTATGAAGATTCCCAACCACCATTCTTCTTAGATTTTGATGGATGATAGTACATGGCCACTCCAGAATAGCCAACGCTCATGCTACCAAACATAAGTATTTTCATATTGAGACTTTTGGAAAGGATTTGCAAATAAAGAAGCGACGTTTTCTAGGACCGGGAGAAGAGTTTTTCTCTAGACCTAAGGTTGTGCCTTGCCCCATTTCCTCTTGTTTGGAAAATCATCAATTCTTCTTGGTATCCCTTATCTCCTCTCATCATTCGAGAAGCAGTGGAATTTCAAGTGAAGATGAAGAACAACCCCTTGTAGATGAAGATATCGTTGAATAAAACCCTATTTATTTGTTGACACTAGATCTTGTTGAAATGTGTCATCGATTAAACTCCTTATGTTCCATGATCGCAGAGAAATATAGTTTCAGTGATGAAGAAGACTTCCATGAAACACATTATGTTGAATATCCACTTGAAGTTGTCCTGACTTATGTTCTTACTACATACAAAGGCAAGGAGATGTTCAATTTTATTCATATAGATGAGCCATCATCTACATACGATAGTATTGTTTAGAGATGGATCGATCAGGCTTGTGGATGTTCTTTCAAGTAGGGTTTCCTCCCTCCCACCCATCTCCATGAGTTTCATTTCATGATTGACTATATGTCTATTTATGCTCATGATCATTATGTGCTTTCCTTATCTTTGTTTTATTAAATGATTACGCACGGGGGGAGATACCTTGATGACATGATCAACTTGTTGCACTGGTTATACGACTTCACTTAACATTTCAAGACCTAATCTTCAGGACCCTAGGTAAGTAGGTAGGTCATTTTGACTTCCTACATTTGCATATTGATTGATCATGGTAGTTTAGTTGCATTTCATCTTTGATTTTCATTTTTCTCTACTTGCATTATTGATTCACGTGTTTCTTTTTCATCATATATATGAAAAATGCTAAAAAAAAAATATTTTTTAGATTATTTGTCATTTTGGGTTTTTGATTATATGGAAAAATGATGAGTGATCCATCCTACACTTAACAGTTTGTTGTTTCAATGCATGTAGGAACATGTCTACCAGGAGATGATGCGGTTATCATGCACTATGCGGCAAGTACATGTCCCCAAGTAGGAGCCATATGTTATCCCCAATTCCTAGGGATAACTAAGGAGATGATGTCTTGAGGCCCTCAAGTTGAAGACATGGAGTACCAAGAGATAGCTTGACCAACAATGTCCACTTGCACAAATAGAGACCCACTTCACCACCACAAATCTCAGGTTCACCATGAGGGTTTCCACCACATCAGCTTGCTTTCGGAAGAGATTGGGTCTTTCTCCATGAGGTACAAGTCAGGTGTTATGGTGAGTATCATTTCAATATTTGAGGCATTTGAGTTTGTTGCATTTAAAACTACTTTTGATTATGTAACATCTGCTTGGAAATAATGCTCTTTGCCCTATTTCACCTTGGTGGTTGACATTGTGCCCTAGGAAGTGGTCACCTTTAGGAATAGGTTTGGTACTGCGAGGTCCTCTTGACATGTCATCGTTCCATTCCAGACCATACTTGTCACTTTCCACACTTCATCCCCTCATCTCCTTACCTTTTGGGATTTTCGGGTGTGCTGACCTTAGAAGGGATTGTCCCTCATTTCATGGGAAGAAGGGGCTAAAGTCCCAAAGGCTTGTAGCTTGAAAAAGATAAAATCCAATTATGAAACTTCTAGATGCTCACCTAGGGATCTCGAGGACAATAAAATATCTCTCATAATAAACTGATGGGACCCGTGAAAAACAACTAATACAAAATTCCAACCAAGGTGGAGCATGTGTGGGCACCGTTTTTCATGCTTAGGTAGAAGACCCACACATTGTTTTCAACTTGGGGAAGCATGATGTGACCAGGGTAGACTCAAGGTAGGAATTTTTTTTCATGCTTAGGTAGAATCCCCACCTTGGATTCAACCGGGAAACATCTTAAAAGAACAAAAGGAAATAAATGGACTTGGAAAAAGGTTGCATTGAAAATGAAGGTGCAACACACCCTCTACAAAGGCACCCGTAAATGAGATATTGTGATCCCTTGTATGTCATGAACCCCATGCCCAAAAATATTTCCCCCATACATGTCACTTTTTCCACATGTCTTAGAGAGTGGAAACTTGGGAAACACTCCTAAACTTGAGGTACGATTCACCCAATAGGTCGTTTTGTCAACTCTCCCATACCTAAACTTGGAAAATTGCATAGGGTCTTTGAGCACTTGTTTATTTTGATGAGGTGGTTTTTGATGTACATTTTTAAATGCCTCTTTTATTGACTTGATTTACTTATCATGATGCATTTTACTTGAGATGCTTGGAGGGCATATTCGTTGTCTTTGCAGAACCTAGTTGGTGGACAAAATTGGAAGAACAAGCCTATCTTGGGCTTCCTTGGGGCTTGAATCCCACGGGATGGATACCATGGCCCACACACCGAATGATGATGAAATCCTTTGGAAGCTTGAAAGGTACCTTGGAGGACCCTTTCTATCCCTTCATCACCCCGACGACCTACCTTTGGAGGATAGAGCACCACATTTAGGGGGTGACTTCATGCATAAGCTAGGGTTTTTTTTGGTGGTGATGTTTTTGGTTGACACTTGTCATCTTTGGGTGCAGAGGAGTACCTTGAAGATCATATCAATTGAGGAGAAGGCTTTTTCAAGAACAATGTTTCATCTCCAAACCCAACTTCCTTCTCTTGATTCCAAATCGTTGCCCTAGAAGGGTGACGTCATCTTTATTTTAGGATTTCTTAAGTGAAAAATCAAATTTAAATTATGTAAAGGGGAAAAGTAAGGGTTGTTGACCCCTTCCTTTGTGGTTTCACCTATATTTAAGTGGACAAACACCTTTTATAGGATTAGTATAAATAGAGATCAAACTCTTTTCATTTCATCATAGCTCTCCCATTGTGAGAGGCCTACTTGGCTGAAATTTTCGCCCCTCTTGGAAAAAAATCACTATCTATTTCTCTTGTGATGTGGTTTCTATATTGTCTAATGAAGTGAAGTGGTGCAATACTCTTGGAGGAGTTTTCTCTTTCTTTGGTGATGAAAATTTCTTGGTAACTAGGGTTTTGTCTTGGCATTTCTTGGAACTGGTAAGGAAAATCTGCACTTTGTTAGGTTTCTTTCTTGTTCCATGGTTGTTATTGGCTAGATTCTTGGAGGGGTATAAGGGCATACACCCTCCACCAAGTTTTATCGTTATTGATTGTTGAAAAGGATTTTGCAAAGGTTGCTAGGAGGAGTAAAAGGGTTTACACCCTCCTAGACTTTACCTTGTTAGGGTTACTATCTCAAGGAAGTAAAAGGTCTTACACCCCTTTAGATATAGTAGGCCTAACATAATACAAGAAGACTCCATAACCCTTTTGGCAAGTCACTAATCATTTAATGCATTGGAGAAACAAAATTACTTGCATTGGTAAACACGATTTTGGGAGATATTGATCTTGTTCAAGTTGGAATATGTTCTTGATGCTTTAAGCTGCTAAAGCCTCTAGGGCGTCTAGATTGGTCAAGTGGATTTTGAGCTATAGATAAATAAAATATACATCCATTTGGGATGCAGCAAATCATCTTATATTTTGATTTTAACTTGCACTTTAACCATGGAAATTTTCTAGTAAACTGTTATTATCATTCTACTGCAAATTGGTGAAGTTTTTGTCGATTTACTTGCTTATTTTCGTGGTTAAAACTTGTTGTTGTAGAAAATATTTGATACAGACACTTGGTTGTTAAAAACATACTCTGAAAACATCATATAACATCCCTCTAAAGCCACTAAATCTTGTGCTAAAGTATTGGGGATTAATCTACATGTTTTATTCTTCATTCCCCAACAAATATTTGATGCTTAAAATGGTTAAATCTACAGTAATTAGTTATTTTTATTGCTGATATATACTCTTGTTTACTTATGTAATTAGGAACATAAAGTTTAAATTGCTTGTCCAATTAACTTTGAGCTTTTATACTTGTCTCTTCTTGTGTCTCGGGAAGGTACAACTATCTTCCACGGGTACTCAAGCACTTGGAAATCATAAATCATCTTCAAGACTCGTTATCAAGCCACTTTCCACTTAGTAACTTGACCTATATGGGCATCACTTCCATCACATCACTTTCCATCTCATTTCCCCCCTAGGGTCACATGGGATACCCCGCTTGTGTTGGTTTTCTCCTTCACTAAAGTGAGGGGAGGGTTTATCTAAGGTGACAGTGGGTAGACTCTCCCACAACTATCATCATCTCCTGGATTGGTTTGGGATTTTCCCAACCTACAGTTTGTGTGATAACAATAAACCCAACCTACAGTTTGTGCGATAACAATAAACACTTAGTTCTTTGGTTGGAAGAGAGAGGACGTTAGGTAATCCCCTTAATTACCATTCACAATTGTTTCTTGATTCCCAAATTCTCTTTCAAGACAACCTCTATTTGAGATAGTAAATCATAAGTTCTTAGAAATAGAGTGTGTGAGAAGTGAGAACAAGAAACTAACCAGGAGGTTCATATGTCAAGTATGGGTCTAAGTATAACATTCCCAGAGTTTCTTAAGCCTGGGTGCTTTTCCAAAAGCTCTACCAGACCAAATATGGAGTTGGCTTTAAACTGACCAACCCCGACTCTTTCCATAATGACATACAAACACACCATTTTGATCAAATCATGCGTACAATTTCCTTCCATACGGATTGAACCCTCAATACAACCTTCCATCCTTCCCATAATTTTGCACCTTACCATTTAATTCCTCTGCTTTCCACGCCCTCTAGGTAATTGTTGTCAAGGTTAATGACTTGAAGATGACCTTCTTTTAGTTGATTAGGAATCATAGTGCCCCGGGGAAATATAGTTTCCTGATTTTATGATGTAACTACTTCATTTTCCAATCAGTTTACTGGGTCATTAGCTTTCCTATGAACATGTGAGGGAATGATGGTTGAAATAGAGTTAACTAGTTGGGATATTTATGTGAACCTTGCCAAGAGTGGCCAAATATACGATAATTTGTCTGGATTGGTACCACAAAGGATTTTGATTAGTGATTGGATGATCACTGATGAATCTCCTTACATGATGAGATTATTTAGGCCAAATTGGTGTGCTAGTTGTAATCCCTTCACCAAGACACCAATATCGGTGGCGTTGTTGGTGTTTTTTCCCATATGTAAGGCAAAGATAAAGAGGATTCATCATGTATCATCCTTGAATACCCCTCCTAAACCTACTAGGATTTGGAAGCCCCTTCAAAATTAATCTTGATAAAACCCACTAGTGGTTTGGACCAAGTCTTATGGGAGGGTTCCTTAAGATTAGGATTGTTCCTAATTAAAGAGGGATGAATTTTCCCAAATTGCTAGTTCATAAATATGTTTTTCTCATTACCTTGGGGGTTTTGGGCTTCCTCTGACCATGGGAGAGAGATAATAGACTCTTGAAAGCTTGCATGAATGTTGTTCCAAGTGTCTTCGTTGCTTCATGTTATTGTTTGAACATCCAATGGTTACACGCTTTTCAGACTATTCATAGAAGAAATCCCATAAATATGTTTCAATCTCTATTTAAAATTAGATTGTCATATGGAAAGTATCTACAATTTTCTAGAGTTTGCACAATGTTATCTCTTAGGTGATTGGGTTGCCTAAAGAGTATAGTTCCTCTATCCCATAAAGCATCGACTTACGAGCATCCATTGAATAAGTGGTATGATGTTTATTTTGTATATATACATATATAGTAGATGGAGGGGCCTTCAACTCTGCTTTTCATTAGTTTATCCCATGTTAATTTTTTATTTCTTGTGGGTATCCATAGAAAGGTGGATATTTTAGGCCAGAGTTATGGGTTCCAGATTATTTTCTAGACAACTTATTTTTCTAAGATATTGTTCTTTGGTTCCAAATCATATGCAAGCTTGAATTTGAAGTTTCCATCTCCATGTGAACCCCATCATAGGATGTTCAGGATGAGATTTAAATTGATATTTGTTTCCTTAAGTTATTCATCTAGACTTCTCCCATCTTCAATCATTATCTCGGTTGGCCATCCTTCACATAATATCCAAACCTGATATGAGTAGGGCCTAAGATTAGTGGTCTCCTACCAGTACCAATAGACATAGAAACACCATGTTGGGGACCTATAATCATAGGTAACTTGATTCTCTGGCTGTTGATTTGGCGTTTCTCCTGTGATGAAGACATCTGGCTCGGTTGATTCCATTTTCCCCTCCATCTGTTTCGCCCAATCCTTCATCACCCTACTGCATCCTTCATCCATCTCTGTGCCCTCACTCCCTTGCCCATTTGTCCCATTGACTACATCTCGCCCACCACCCATCCCTTCATGAATAAACAAACTTAGGATAATAAATGAATAATTAAGTTAATATTAAATGGTTAGTGGCGTTTTCTAATGCTCATTAGCCTAATAAAGTTATTTCAATATGATAATTAAAAACAAAATAATAATTAGATTAGTCATTAATTAATTAGTAATTAGTAATTAACTTAGTTAGATTAAGTTAGTGTTTAGGTTAATTTATTAGAATTAACATTAATAAAAAACTAATAAACAAAACAAACATTAATTAAAAACAAATTAAATAAAACAAATAAAAAATACATATAAATTAAAAAAACAAAATAAAATATAATAAAAAACATATAAAAAAAACACAAAACATTAAAATAAAACTTAAATAATAAAAAACTAAATTAAAACACGTAATAAACATATTACAAATAAAATTCAAAAAAAACAAAAATAAAAAAAAAACAAATTAAAATGTTGGACCCCCACTCCCTCACGTCACATCGTCGCAAGGGGTCCGATAAGTGGTATTGGGAGGGACACTTGTCACCTCTAGGTGAAATAGGAACCCCCCCTCCCAATACCACTTACCACCTCAGGGGGGTCTGATATACCGCTTACCTCTCCAAAACTGCCCTCCCCCAATTTCTAAAAACCGTCATTTTTACCAATTTGACCAATCTTTTTTTGGGAAGGATTTCGGGCAAATGAAAACGAATTTTGAAAAACCGAGAGATTTTTTTCTCCATAACAGGCTGAAGAAAAAAAACCTCTCTCTTTTTTTTCACAGGTACCACCAATTGGTAGAATCGAACCCATCTTTCAGCCTCATTTTTTCAATTTTGTGTTTTTCCTATTTTAGTCCTGATTTTGCGGGAGCTGTTTCGGAAAGCTGGAGACGAAATTGGCGAAACTGGATGACATTTTTGTCCAGAACATTCTCATCTACAATAACCTCCTCCATATTTTACACAGATGTCACCATTAAAGAGAAACAGATGTATGAGTTGACCCCTTCTTTGCATAAATTCAACCTGTCTTTCATGGCGAACAGTTCCAGATTTTTGGGGATTTGTTGCTATTTTTTGCCGAGGTGGTTAAATTCGATCTCCTGAGCCTGGGGAAAGTGCGTTCCATAAATTTTAATGAGCCACATGCAAAGGAATGGGTTTGGAACCATGATTTGATTTGTGTAAGAGCTCACAGAGCCTCCATGGATTCATTTTTCAGTAATACAGTTCTATGCTGCAAGATTCTTGTGACTAATTTGACTGGTGATGTGCATCCCTCTTTGTAAATTTGTTTTTTCTGTTATCATAATTATTTTTTTCCTCTGAATTATTTCTATAAGATTAAGAACAGAATTGGTTTTAATGTACCCTCTGTCTCTGGCTTGGTATAGTTTTTTATGTTTTCCACTAAAGATTAAACTCAGAATTCTCAGTTTCTCTGTGTTTAATTGGATTTCTTAACCTGTTCCATATCTCCCATTTCATTTAAATTAAAAGATCCAGTGAGTTGTCTACCTTTCCCTGCAAAGATTAGCCTGTTGACATGGATTTTTTATCATTCGTTGTGGTGACTCCATAGCCCTTGGTTTCTGTTCTCTGCCCCTACCTAATTCTTAAAAACAAATCCTATGTCATGCATAACTAGCCTAATATCCTATTCCAAACAAATCCAAATTCGATAGAGAGATCCCTCTCTAAGTCTTGGAGGGATAGATCTAAGACTCAAAGTGGTTTTTATGTTGTCTCTGTGACTGCCTCCACAGCCTTGGGCAAATTACAAAGTGCTAACACATGCCAAAGCAAGGAGTTTTTTTATGGTTTGTTATTGCACAATCTATACTTACCCAAGCCTAAAGGAAAATAAGCCTAAATTGATGTAACACAGAGGTAACCATATCACTGTCACCCCAATAGGGTACCTCTTTCTCTTTAGGAGGAGGAAACACCTCACTCCAAGGGAGACATCCCAGGACCTAGTTGGTTGATGAAGGTAAAAAAGATACGGTGAAGACCCACCCCTCTCTCTAGGTCACTCAACAGAAGAATTCACTTTGGTGAAATTGAAAGGGACAAGGGAAAATGAAAATGGGTTTTTACCTTCCCTTTACCAATGAAACATCAAACTCTAGTAGAAACAGTTATAATCAATGACTTCTTAAAAAAATTATGTGTTGCCTGAACAAGTTACTATACAATGAAAGTGAGATCACAGTAGCAACAATGTATCTTGGAAGGTGCAAGTTATGATGACAAGGAAGATATACAATAGTCTTGCAAACTTTATAATGGTTTGCCACTCACACTTTTCAAGTTAAATACAAATGAATGACTTAAACGGTTGTCCAAACATTTATAACAACATTAATTAATGATGATGAAAACAATGAAACCACTTCAGAAAAGTACTATAATAAATCAATAAGAAACTACTTCAATATCCAATGATTGTAGTTTGCTTAGTACAAATTCCCAATGGTTTTATGGATGATTTTAGGGTTGTTAAGAGATGCAACAATGGTTGTAAAAATGACTATGACAATGGTAACAACTTCATAATTTGCACTCTAAAAAGGCAATTAAACATACACTTTAACACTTATTGATAGTACCTTGCCTTGTACAAATTCTGGGATGACTTAGATGGTCAATAGGCTAATATAAGATGCAAAATGATAGTTGTAGCAGTGATTATGACAACAACAAATTAGTTGCTAGTATTTCTAGACTAGGTTAGCAAATTAGTAGAGTATGAAGTGAAAGAGTTTGAGTATGAAGTGAAGGAGTTTGAGTTGAGTCTTGTCAAAAAGTAATATAAGAGGACTAGTGCCTTCAAGTTTAATGGATTCAAGGAGGACGGCTTCTTCTAAGGTTGCAAATTAATGATGATGATGCACAAAAGTCTAAGAGGGAAAAAGCATAGGAGAAGTGGTAACTTAAGTCCTGCTAGGCTTTCACCTCAAGAGACAAGATGCTAGGGTGTAGGCAATTCTAGGCCTTAGTGCCTTGCTCTCCTTAGCCTTTTTATGGAGTAAAACTGATGGAACAATAACTAATTCCAAACCCTTAGAGTGCTAGCAGTTTAGGGCTCTAGGGTTTCACTAGTTACTAGATCATTTCAATGAAAATCTTGGCAAATAAAAAAGAAAGAAAGTAGCAACTTAAGTTTCAATAGATGAAAAAATGAAGTTTTCACTTACTTGCACCAAGAATAATCATGAGAATACCATGCAAGATCACCATAAAACTTCCAAAATTGATCCAAGTTGCAAAAATCAGCCTTAAACAAGAGTGGCATCTCACAATTTCATCCAATAACCCTAATAGGGAGAAAATCTCATACCTCTTGTCTCCAAGGAGAATTTGTTATGAAAATGAATGTCATTTTCTGCTTATTTATACAAAATTTAACCTAAAATTAATTTTAGTTCATAATTATTGGCCCAACCTGGCCAATTTTTTACACAAATTAAATTTGGACAAAATAAAATTAATTTTCATCTAAAAATCATTCCAAGGGTGATGTCATGCCCCTCTGGGGTGATGTTGAGCCCCAAGTATGGAACCGGACATGGAAGGTGAAACGTTGGGCCTCCAAAGGCATGAAACGCTGCTCATATGTGCCAATGCCTCATAAATTTCATGCAAGATGAAACCCTAGCTCTAGATTGTTAAAAATAATTTAAAAGTACCTAGGCAAGTGTTTCTCATCACCTAGGTGCCTAAGGGGTGAGGAAATGCCTGAAGTGGACCCTAGTCATTTAATTTATGAGATGTAAATTAAAAGTGACTTTTTTGAACTTAGGGAAAGTGGGTGACTTGAGTGATTTAATATCCACCATTCATCTCATCTAATCTCAACCATTGAATGATATGACCTTTCACCTTGTCCTCATTGAGTTGATTAGGGTAAGGAGGGCGCACCCCTTGGGGGTTGTTGAAGCATTTTTTCAAAGAGCATGAGAAGGGAGAGGAGTCGAGCAGACTAAGAGAAGGAGCATTTGTAGCTTAGGGAATGCATTCCAAGGCAACCTTGGTCACACAAATCGAGGAGAGAAGTACAACATTAATGGAGGTCATACTGTACAGATTGTGAGCATGTCATACATCTGAACATTGGCACAATTTTTGAGGTGAGGTATAGCACACTTATTGAGACCGTACCATATGGATTTTTAAGGCCATACTATTGTTTTTTATTGCACAAAAATCGAGGAGAGATTCTATGTGTTTTTATGGAAGATTGGCATGATTTCCAAGGCAACCCTACAACATTTATTACACAGATTTTGTGCTGTAGATTTTGTCATGAATTTTGAGCTATTCGTACAACAAGAAGGGGCACAAAAATCGAGGAGTTGACCTTTGCACAAGTACAAGAAATTTTGGCACAAATTTTGAGGAGTTTGGCTTATAGTTTGAAGTGGAAGCTTGGCATAATTTTTGATATAAGTCTGTATTTAATTTCTGAAATTAATGATTGTTGTAAAAGACATTTTCTTAGAGCTCTTAAATAATAAAAATCCCTTTCTCACTGGTTTTCCCCTTGTGGGTTTTTCCAGGGTCAAGTTTGACCAAAAATATATGTGCATTTAATTTTCTGAATGTGGTGTTGCTGATATAATTTTATTTCTGCATTATATGTTGTTCATAATCCTCATGTTTTAGTTGTGAAATGTTGTGTACATGCTGAATATTTATGGTTGTCATAAAACTGGGTTTTGGGCATTAAACACTGATAAAAATCAGCGAGACTTGAAACTGGGTGGGGTCTGAAAATTTACATGGTGTTAGAACCGAGTTAAAGAAAATAGAAGATTTATATCAGCAAGACAAAGAAGGGGACATAAGTTACTTCACCGGACATAATTCTGAATTTTTATTTTTCTGTTGAGAAGGGTCAATGGAAACTAGTTTAAGGGTTGAGGACAGACTTAATGGTGCAGTAATTTTTGGTGCTTGGAAGGAGAGAATGGTTTTGATTCTATAGGAGAATGAGTTATGAGACATTGTTGAGAACTCCACAAAAAACCCAGTGAATGTACCTACAGATCCTACTCTTATAGTAGCCTACACCAAGAAGAGTATCAAGGCTAAAATAATCATCCTTGATGCCATCAAGGACCATTTGATTCCTCAGGTGACAGGGAAGACAAATGCCTATGATATGTGGGAGTCCTTGACGAAGTTGTATCAAAGTACAAATGAGAACCAAAAGATGGTTTTGAGAGAGAAACTCAAAAGAATTAAAATGACCAAGGCTGAAAATGTGGTCACATATCTTACCAGGTTGACACAGGTGAGAGATGAAATTGGAGTTATTGGGGAAGCCATTGCTGACAGTGAACTTGTGAGAACAACATTGAATGGGGCGACCAAACAATGGGTTGTTTTTTGTTGAAGGCATTGTGTCTATGGGAAATCTTCCCAAGTGGGAACATCTTTGGGATGAATTTGTTTAGGAGAAAACCCAGAGAGGTTATGTGCACGATAGTTCATCTACTGGTCATGATGAGGAGAATGTGGCTCTTGCTACCAACAACAAGAAGAAATTCAAAAAGGGTCCTAAGGGAGGAAACAAACCAAAGAGTGAAGGCAAGAAGGACATGAGAAA
>JASDQU010227982.1:6530-17280 GCA_032191745.1 Picea mariana | reverse complement strand
GTTTGCATAGAATACTTATGGGATCGACACAATGCATTGTCATGTAATTGTTCAATGCTCCATATTAGATCAAATTACTTGAGCCAATACAATATTCAATAACTATGAGACTATCGAACCATGCTCATGAGAAGAGGTGTTAAATCCAGCAAAGAAGAAACAACCGAGATTCCAAGGAAATTTTTTTAATAGTAAGTCCATAAAAAAAAATACTAGGTAGTGTCTATCTATCCATAGAAATTGGACCGAGTTTTTTGAACCAAAACATTGAACATATTTGTCATAAATACAAGTACATGATCTAAAAACAATAAAAAAATGCATATACTAATGTGTTGTTCCTCTAATGGGACAACATGCAGGAGAAATCACGATGGTCTTCAACATGCATACAAAACTCATTACCATGTTTTTTTTTAGGAAGTCCTCGCAGTCTTCTCCTGAGAAGGTCAATGTTCGCTGCCACAATCTCAATATCTTATGGAAGACCTGAGGTGACAAAGAAACATGAGACTGGTTCTATTGTGGAATAATTATTTGGACTGAAGCAGGTAAACAACACTCCTACTCATGACGATGGAGACCTAGAGACATTGCAAGGCACCATTGAATTGTACAAATAACAGGGAAAAGGCCCCGACGAGAAGATTTTCCAATCCACGATCACCATTGTGAAGAGCACGACATCCCACAACATCGCTCCAATGGAACACCCCAGCAAGAAATCAACCCAGAATTTTTCAAATGCAGGAGGACATAAGAACCCATCCTTGTGGTAAAATTTATAGTTCTCACAAGCTTCCCTTGAGGAAGAAGACGAAAAATGTTGTAGGGAAAGCAGAATAGCCGAAAAATAAAAGTGAGGACACACCATGATACCACCTTCTCACATTTGAAGAATTTAGGGACACAACTTGCACGAGCAATTTGAGAGGTCAAATTAATTCATTCTAGATGGGAGGGGACCAAGAGACCCCCTCCTTATAGGAAAAGACTTCAGGGACATAGGCTGGACGAGAAATTCGAGAGGCCCAAATTAGTCCATTATGGGTGGAAGGAGATGAGTAGTAGGAATATTCCTTGCACCAGTGGGAGTTCTGGTCCTCATCCCCTAATATGTTAATTGTATATTGAGAGAACATGAGAGTGGTCCTGCAATTGAATAATTATTTGTCATTAAATATATCTCTGGGAGCATCAAGAGACCATTTCCTTACATCGAAAGACTTCCGCCCATAACAAACTAATTTGGACCTCTGGAATTCCTACTCTCGAGCTGCAAAGAGGCTATTGCATTCAATGTCGGTTTCTTTTCTGAAACCCCTTCCTTTGGTCTTGTCAGGGCCACCATCATTGAGCCAGGAAGTGCCCCCCATTATGGTTGATTTCAATTTGGGCGCAGAAGTGGGAACAATGTCTACATCGCCATCATCCATCATTGTATCATTGTCCATCAGATCATCTTCTTCTGGCTTGAAATCAACTGCATCAACCTCTACGTCAGCCATCAACGTAGGCGGGTGGGATGTCTGAGCATGTGAGGTTGCCTTGGAATTCTTTGGCTCGAAATATATCTCTTTGTGCACCAAGGACCATCTCCTTTTTCTCTCATGGGAGGAGGGAGATGGGTAGTACGAATATGCCTTGGAGCACTGGAACTTCTAGTCATCATGAACGAAGGTGTTTACTATATCTGGATAGAACTGTTGTCGAACCATTGCCATAAGTTAACGAGAATGTTCATTTTCTCTATATGATGTTTGAAATGAACATTCAGAAGGGATAATATAACCCTCCACAAATATTTGTTTAATTCATATCAATGGGATATCTCCTCGAGACTTTTGCTAATCAATGACAATCTCCATAGTTCGGTGTAATGAGTTTTTACCATTAAAGCTTACTAATTGCATATTTAGAAAAAAGTGCGAAGGTGGTAGTGACAACAAAGAGCGATTAAGGATTAGAGATTTCGTGAAGGCGTCAACCAGACATTTCATGATGCTTAAAATGAACACTTGGAAAAGATAATAGAACCCTCTACAAATCTTGGTTTAATTCGTATTAATGACAAATCTGCTCCAGTCTTTCAGACATTAATGATAATATTAACGGTTCCTGCACAATGATCTATTAGAATTAAATCTTAATAATTGCATATCTAGAAAGAAGTGCGAAGGTGGTGGGGATGGCGAAGAGGGATTAAGCATTGCACATTTCGTCGACCCACCAATCCGTGAAAGAGATTCCAAGAAATGGCCAAGTATGGAAAGCGGTCAGTCAAGCTTCAAAATAGGGTCACAAGTTATACTCAGGAGACGTGAGGGGTCGATGGTCAAATTGTATGTCTCTGAACTTTTGAATGAAAAATGTGTAACACAAAACATGGCACAATGATGGATTTCGATGGTCAATTTGTATATCGTGGAATTTCAGGTGTTGTTTGTAGGTTGCGGAACAATGGAAGCGTAATGTTGAGCAAGTCTGGCTAGGAACCGACGATGGAAATAATGTCCAAGTATGCAATGGGTAAACGGTTGGTCAAACTCGTGATATAAAAGCATGAGACATACTTGGAATAGGGCATATTGACGGGCTTGAAAACAGGGCCACAAGTTCTACTTAGGAGACGTGAGGGCCTGATGATCAAATTTTATGTATCCCAACTTTTGATTACAAAATATGTAACACGAAACAAGAGACAATGATGGACTTCGATGGTCAATTTGTATATTGAGGAACTTCAGGTGCTATATATAAAAGTATGGGACATTCAGAAAAATGACTAAGTAACCAGAAAGGGAAAGTAAATGAGAAAAATAAATTGGAATTTGATTTTCAATTTGTAGATCGGGGAAGTCTAGGTGTTGTTTGCAGGCGATAGAACAATGGAAACGCAATGTCGAGCCCACCTACCCGGGAACCCGCGATCCAAAATTTTTGTTGAATATGAAACAGGGAAGCGGTTGCTCAGACTTGTGATATAAAAGTATCAGTAGAAATATGAACACGTGAATCCACCAACCCTCACACCTAGCCATTTTCTGAAAAATGAATAAGTAACCAGAAAGGGAAAGAAGAGGGGAAAAAAAAGGGGGATGGCAATTTTCGGAAGCGGGAATTGGTGTAAGAAAGCCCCATTGATGGTATTAACAGTAACTATGAAGTGCATGAAACAGGTGAATAGACTCTTCAATCAAGGAATAGATAAAGCGATCCATGCTTATAGTTTCCAAGATGTGTTTTCATAAGAGAAGCATCGAAAAGAAACAAGAAAATCAATTTTGGGATGTTTAAGGAAAATTATTGTACTGTCAACTTCACCGTAAGTACAACAATGACAAATTTGAATTTCAAGACTAATTTGAATTTTAATTTTTTGTGCTTGATATGATAGTTCCATTGGACTTCACATAATATATATCCTTTTATTTCAAAATATTTCTGGAGATGAATTTTTCTAAGTTCATCGATCAAGGAAAAGTGCTAAAACCAGCCACATACTACATTTGCGTCAGATATCTTCTATTTAAAGGAAAATTAGGTCATGTATATTCTTTAAGATCATAGCAAAACCTCCAAGATCCAAAATGTATCATTAATTTTCCAGAACGAAGCATACAACCAAGAGCTAAGTAAACACCAAATGTATTAAAAGTTGAGGCACAAGGCAATGCATGAACACAGAAGGCGCCAACTGAGATCCCAAAAGGGTCCATGGAGAAATACACATCGACCTATGAATCAAACAATTTGATATAAAAATAAACACACGTGGCATTGGTTTTCCCTTAAATATGGTATATGTTCCCATGAGAAAATAACTGGACCCATGAGATATGAATAAAAGTCTCCCAAACACAAGACAACACAAAACCAACAGATATTCGACATTGTATCCCAGCTATAACCAAACCCCCAAATGGGGAACAAGAAACTTGTTGATTACTATTTTACCATGAAGCAGGATCACTATGGACATTTTCTTCTAATAGTACCATGTTCTATCACCACCAGTTTTAACAATGCCAAATTTCCAATATTATTGGAAATGCCTGATGGTTTCTCCTAGAGGAGAAAGCCATTTCGATGGTTCAAAGTATGGGCCTGATTTATTCACAGTTGGATACTTTGTATGGGATTTTTTCTCATGCTTCCCATTTATGGACTGAACAATATTAGGTTCTTGTACATCACCAATAAATGCACCTTCCTGTATGAATTCCAATGCTCGAACTCCCCAATCCATATAGGGATTTCTGAATATCTCAAGCTCATGCTTCAACCCATCTTGAGCACTTTTTTTTCAACTAGGCCATCGAGAAAATGAAAATATCCTACCATAAAAGTATAGTTGGAGATCATCATTTTTTTATTTATTTGGGTACCCAAAAAATGCAAAAATCATGCCATGGCTATATAGTTGGAAAATATTCTTCCAATTTGGGCACCCAAAAAAATGCAGACTCCTCCAACAAATCTACAACTAGCCATCATTTTTTTTTCATTTGGACACCCCAACAAATATGCTAAATTCTTACTGGGAGATGCTACAAAACATCAAAATAACAACAACAACAATTTGATTTGTAGCTAGTTTCTCTTTGGTTTTTCAAGTGCAAAAAAGAGCCAAAATCTTTGAACAAAATTTTTTACAGCCATAGATGTAAACTCCGAAGAACTTGAGTCCCACGAACATTCATTTGGGTATTGAAGAACAATTACATATACACATGAGATTTTTTCATTTCCTGCGAAAGCTTGATATGAATTTTTTTTTAGCCGATATGCAGTATTGCATTTTCCTCATTTAAGGTAAATTTGCTATGGACCCAAAAGTCACGCAACATGTAGACATTGTTTGCCTTTTTCTGTAGGTATACTTCATATAACAATTCTGCTAATCCAGGAAGCAAATCTTGTAACAAAGGTTGTCTAATTGTACAATGTACAATTGTGTTGGCCACGGTTCAGATGGCAGGAATGAGGAAATGTCTATATATGTAAGGGCATTTTTACTGCATCATAGACAATCAATTGTACCATCATTTATGAAAGCAGAGACTGAAGTAGGAGAGTTTCATTTGGCACATACAGGCTCGAAGGGGGTCGAGTATGCATTCGTTGCAACCAAAACACCCTCAACCTGAGCATGTGAGCATAACAGTTAATATATTGAACAATATAATATACAACTGCAAAAAAAAAAAAAATAGCTGCAGAAAATTGGTGAAGGAAATTTGCATGAGTAAAGTGAGGATGAAATTGTAGATGTATATGCACAACAGTTGTAGATCTAGTTAGTTTCTTGAGATCGTGTACTATGTCTGTTCACAATTATGTTACAAATGTTGCTTGGGTTGTGCGAAAGATACTTTCTTTAACATCTCTTTTCTTTGTTATATTTTTTAAGAGAATAAGTGAAAAATTCCCTTTATGCAATTGTTGTTCCATCGAGGAAAACAAATTTGAATAGGTGTCAAACAATTGTAGCTGCAACATGGAATAGTGCAATAGTTGTGTAACATAACCGAGATACATGGACATGTGAAAATAAATGACACAACTATATATGGAGAACGGTACCATTTCCTTGTCATTGTTTGAATCTCCATCTTTTATATGGAGAATGTGATGCGAGCCAAGTTTTCTCACGAGTGTGACAGTGGAACCAATGTTTCTGATTCGGTAAGTGTCGTTGCTCTGTGCAAGTTGACTGATTGTTGTGTTCGAGACGAAATGATATTCTGAACAAATCGCGAGAATATTTTCCACAATACTTGTTTCATTGAGTGATATCATCTGATCACAATCACTACGGTCATATAATGTTTTGGGAAATATACTAAAATTTGTAATGGATATCCCATTAGATGGAAATATCTTTTATGCATGTTTCTGGACAAGTTGTGTGGGAATAGTGAATGTGTATGTCATCATGGATTCGTTTTCTATCATGTCAGCACGCATAATGGATCTATTTTTGTTTGCCTTGTCTAAGTAGTTTCTATAGACAACCATTATGTCCCCAACGATCACTTGTCTAGTTCGGTGGTTGTCCAAGACCTCTATTGATATTATTTTGGGTGTTATAAGTTTAGACCTGCTGACATTTTTTAAACAGAAAAATTAATGTGAATGGTAGTCTGAATTATTTTTTTGTTTTCTTTTTCCCTGGCATAAATGTACAAGTAGACGCACAACTTGGATGAAGTATGGAGCCAAAGTTTTTCAACCAGACCTCTTAGTCTACGGAACTTGCACTATGTTCGACGTCTCACTTGCGCTCGTTGATACTTCTTGTGAACTGCAAAGTATGTGTTGCAGATGACATCAACATATTTATCATGGCATAGATGAATAAATAGCTTAGTATATTTGTTTGGTAAACATATGAGGAACACAATGTATGAATATTTACCTTTGGCCTTGACGGTCTCTTGATGTTTGCGATGATTGACTGCTCATGGCCATGTCACTAGTCCAACTTTTTCCTATGCAAGCATGTGTAGATGAACATCAAAAGGACTAAATAAGCATATGCATTGTATATTGTCCATAATTTTTTTGAATGTCACATACAAGGTTGAAGGCGATGGAATATGAAATAGGGTGTCAAGGGATAATCAGGAAACATGAGGACCCAACAGTCAAATTGTATGCCTAAGATTTTTTGACTACAAAAATGTGTAATATAGAATAGGGCATGATGGGGGGCTACGACGACCAATATTTATATCGCAGAACCTCCGAAGCTAGAGGCACAATCTTGAACCCGCCAGCCTAGGAACCCGCGATCGAAAAAGTGGCTAAATATTGAATGAGGAAACCATCGATCGGAGTCGTGATATAGAAGCATGAGTATAAATGTGAACCTGTGAGTCTTCCAACCCACACACCTAGACATTTTCAGAAATACTACTAAGAAAAGAAACTAGAAAGAGAAAGTAGAGGAGAAAAACAAAGGAGAATTCAGTTAAGTATAGAAGAGGGAAAAAAGGGGATAATATAAAGTGGGAAAATTAGAAATGGGGACGGAAATGCTTGGAAGAGGGAAGTCTCAACAAAGGCCCATTGTTGCCAAATCATCATTTTATAGTCCAATATTATATGCACCCACCTCTTTTGTGTGTTTGATTTACTAGCACAATTGGTATACCTTTTCGAAGATTGCACTTTAGCCCCTTCTGTCGTGGCATATAATAATTCATCTTACTGTCCAACTAATATGTTTCTTTCAATGTAGCAACACCAAAAATACAATGGACATGAAGGTAAGTTAGTATGCAGAAAGACATGTAAAAAAAGAAATAAAGTTCTATTTATTTCAATGTAGCAACAAAGAGAATACAATTCACATGAGGATAAGTTACTATGTAAAAAGATACGTAGTATCTACATATAGTAAATTAGGTGCAAAGAAGTAGAAGAAGTAGAACAAATATATAGACAATAAATGGAATACTAAACAATGGAATATGAAATAAGAGTAGAAGCATGCACATTTGTATCTCCTCTTCTACATTTGCGGCAAAGAGTCCATTGTCTTCTCCAATTATTATGTTTGTTTAAATGTAGCAATGTGGAAAAACACAATGGACATTAAGGTAAGTTGGTATGCAGGAAGACATGTAAAAAAATAAACAGAGTTCGATTTATTTCAATGTAGCAGTACAGAGAATACAAAGGACATGAAGATAAGTTATTATATACGAAGATACACAATATCTACATACAATAAATTAGGTGAACACATATACAGACAATAAATGAAATATAAAACAATGGAATATGAAATAACAGTACAAGCATGCACCTTTGTATCTCCTTTTCTACATTTGCGGTAAACACTCATTCGTCTTCTCCAGTTATTTTGTTTGTTTCAATGTGGAATGCACAAAATAGAATGAACATGAATGGAAGCTGGAATGCAGGGGAGAACAAGTAATATGTACATACAGTAAATGAGAATCAAAGGAATAGAATAAAAGATAATTAGAAACATGAACCTTTGTTTTTTTTTTATCCATGGTTGTAATTATATAGAGTTTTTCGTGCCCAAAATATATAACAAGCCAGAAAATATTAAGAAATTGCATGGCCATAGCTGAATGATTTTGGTTTTGTGCAGCAAAGTATCCAGATATGCTTTGAGACATGGAAATATAATTTAGCAATATCTTTGATGTACATCTCATATTTCAAGTACAAGACAAATTGTATCGTGGTCAGACCAGTCTATGTATAGGATAAAGAGGTTGTATTGTGATATGGGCACATTTCACCATATATGGTTAATAAGTGCATTTTGCACATGTTTTATCTTAACAAAAAGACAATGGACATTGTAATGGCACATGTAGTTGTCCAATTATTTATTATGCCACTATTTTGTGTCATGTCAATGCTGAAGTATCCTAGAATGATAATGGTTTCGTCCAAATGTAAATGGTGTGATGCATTTGAGAACACATTCATTATGCTAGCAATGGTGCACGCCAGGCATCATAGAAATTGAATATTGCAATTTGAAATCCACAGACATCACTCTTGCTAGCACCATCTTAGTATCCTTTTCTTCTACACGAAAATTTTGTAAAGGCATGTAAGTATGGTTCAGAGCTAGGAAAAAAAATTGGAGAAAAATTTAAAAGAAGGATAGGCGGGCACGACATAGGCGTCAGATATCGACTTTGCAAGACAAGGAAAATGACAGAACCGCAGGTCCACTTGAGGGTGCAGGACTTGAACACCGCAAAGTGCAAAAAAAATAACTTCAACTTTCGGCGCAAGACCCCAAGCTTGCAAATCCGAAGAAAACAAAAGAAAACAACAAGCAAAAAACTAGTGAGGAAGCACGAACAAGCCCAACTGCAGTTGCAGGACCTCAATCTTGCAAACTTGAANCAAAAGGAACCCGAAACATATGACGAGCATGTCACTAGAAATAATCAAACATTCTTACTTGCAAACTGCAAACAACAAACAACAAAGAACGATTAGAAATGAAATTATGGCATCAAAACTTACTCTGCAACGATGAACAACAGAAGCGTAGTTCAAATTGTTGGTGCATGACTTGGACCCCGCAAAGTAAAAAAACCAGATCCAACTGTGGATGTAGGACTCCAACCCTGCAAAGTTGAAGTAAAAAGATATAAATAATTATCTCTATAACATATATAAAAAACATTCACTCACATTACAATTTATGTATGAAAAATACACAAAATAAAGTTTAGAATTTCAATTAATTATTTAAATTGTAAATTCAAAATATAATATAATAAAGTGATATAGATAATTGAAATAAAAAAATATAATAAAAGTTATAGATAATTGAAATAACAATTTAAATAATAAATTTTATTTTTTCAACCATTTAATATTAGAAGAATGTTTGGAAAAAGCATTTTGTGTTGGTCCTACTTTCACTGGTATAGTCATCAATCTTCTTCTTTATGCCGATGATATTGTTCTTATGGAAAGCCAACTAAGAATCCTCAAGGATTTTTGCTCCAATATGGGTATGACTGTTAATATTGATAAGACTAAGGTCATGATTATTAAATCCAATAAGATCCCTTATGATACCTTGGTATATGACAAAAACAACTTGGAGGAAGTGACTTCATACAAATATCTTGGAATTGATATTCACCACAAGCTTAATTGGAATTATAGCATTGAGAAAATGATTATTGGGGGATGAAAAGCTTATTATGGGCTTGAAAACAATTGTAAATCAGCTGAACTTTAAATCGGCTGGACTTTGGAGTTGGGATAAGAAGAAACTCCTCTTTGAGACTCTTGTTACATCTGTTATTCTTTATAGATGTGAAGTCTAGGCTGTAGTATCTCTCGTGAATCCTGGAGAAAGATAGAGCAAATACAAAAGAATTTTATAACCTATAATCTCAAAATTAAAGGAAATACGTCCTATCACATCCTCCTCATAGAAACAAGCATCTCCCCCATTGAGAGCATGGCTATGACTAGATATCTAATGTATAAGAACAAGTTAAACAACATGGAAGACAAGAGGCTACCTAAAATTGCTTCCAAATCAAGTCATAACGACCATCCACTCAAGCGAGGATGGCATAAAGATGCCCGGTATTGGCTAAACTATTGGAGAATCATGGAAAAAACCATTTTGCAGAATAAACATACTATTAAAAAAAACGTCAAATCAAAATTTAAGGAAAAAATGTGGTGTGATAAAGAGTTAGAGAAAAAAAGAAAAGTAAGGTATTATAAAGATGTAATCAACCCTAATCTAGAAGATCAAAATTATCTATCTGTTTTGCCAAGTGTAAAGAAAAAATAAGCATTGCTAAAATAAGAACAAATTTTCACGAGCTCCATAGTGAAACTAGGCATTGCTCAATTCCTAAAACGCCATGGGATGAAAGAGAGTGTCACCTTTGTGACACTAAGAAGGTTGAAAATGAAAAGCACTTTCTCTTAGATTGTCCAGCCTATACCCATATTAGATCTCATTCTCAAAATATTGATCACACTACCAACCTTCCTAACCTCTTAACTCAACAAAAGTATGGTGATCTTGGAAAGCTTCTCTTAATGCTTTTCGAGCACAGAAACAAAATTCTAAAGAATCACAAGTAATCACTTACCCTCTTAAGATCCGATAACCAATTAAGTCTTAATGAATGTTAATCATCATCATCATCATTCAATAGAAAAAAAAAATTATAAAACAAAATAAAAGAAAATTATAAACAAAAAT
>JASDQU010227981.1:0-17428 GCA_032191745.1 Picea mariana | reverse complement strand
TTCATCACCGTTAGGATCCTCTTGAACTAACACCATATAAATAGTGGAAGTAGAGGCAGCCAAATAAAGGATATAGTCTCGAGCATAATTCAAAGGATGCAAGAGAGTTGTATGGGTTAATGTGTGCTTAATAGCATAAAAAGAGTGTTGAGCAGTGTCATCCCAGTTGAAGGGAGTGTCTTTCTACAACAATCTCATAAATCCTTTAGTGAGTTTGACATAATTACATATGAAACAACGAAGAAAGTTTTATTTCCCTTGGAAACTTTGTAGTTGGGTTGGATTGTTGGGAGGGGGTAAAGCAAGAATAACTTTGACTTTCAAGGGATCCACCCTAATCCCATCTTTGGAGATGATGAATCTGAGGAGTCAATCTGATTTGACAGCAAAGATACACTTGTGAAGGTTCAAACGAATATGGTAAAACTGGCATCGAAGAAAAATGGTATGTAAATGACTAATATGGTCTTGTCAAGTAGACGAATGAGGGGGTAATTCATCGAGGTAAGGCTCCACAATATTTTTTATATCATGTAAAGCATACGAAATGGCCCGCTGGAAAGTAGCACTATCATTTTTAAGGCCAAAGGGTAGCTTCCGATAAGAGAACATCCCCCAAGGGTAGATGAAGGATATTTGATGTTGATCAACTTGTAGAATATCGATCTAGTTATACCCTAAGAATCCATCCATGAAAGAAAATATAATGTTTCCCGTGCAATTATCGATGATTTGGTCGATAAAGGGTGTAGGGTAATTGTCTTTTAGACAAGCCCTTTTGATATCCCTATAATTGACACAAACATGAATGGTTCCTTATTTTTTAGCAACCGGAACAATGTTAGAAACCCATTTCGTCAAAGGGATGGGATAGATAAATCTAGACTTCAACAGTTTTTCAACTTCTACCTTTATGGCCACGATTTTCTTAGGATGAACCAGGAAAAAACAAATTCGTACAGGTTTAATAGCTGGGTAAGTTTTTATCTCATGCACAAAAATCAATGGATCGATCCATGAAATTTCTTTGTAACTCCATGCCAAGACATCACAAAATTATTTAAATAAAGCGGTGTAAGCTTCCACTTACTCGGGCGAACAATTAGCACTGAGATGAACATTTTCCACAATACCTTATTTGATCGAAATATCGATAGTAATGTTAGAAGAGATGTTGCCTAAATTCCCCTCAGAATTAGTATCCTAGGTAAGTAAGGATATTGGGGAGAATCGAAAACATCGGGGGGGAAGATAGAGTGTATGTGTTAGGGTCCTAACCTGCACATAGGTAGATCAATATATTCAGATGTAATAAAGGTCAATATTAATAAGGCCTTTCAATAAAATAGAATAAGGCGGATGTAAGAAGACCTAATAGAAGCTTCCGCTTCTAGAAGGATCTTCCTATAGATGCTTCTCTTGATAGACATATTTAGTATAAATAAGGGTCAATGGTATGCAAACCATAGCTTGGATATTATTGTAACAGAGCGTTACTCGACTGGAGGTTGCCCCCTCAAAGTGGCCCATGAACATTGCTTTCTGAATCAAAGTGTTATTTCTGTTGTTGTTCTTATATCATTCATGTGTTAATGTAGAGATTATGCTAGTTATATTATTGTTATTCTGCCATTTCTAGCATTTTATTTATGTTCTGCATATTTATTATAACTGGTATCTTGCAAGTGGTATCAAAGCACTTTCCTTGGCAGAAATTGTGGGAATCTTTTTTCAAGTTAGAGACATATTCCGATGTCTTTAAGCCACAGAGATCTGTCATTACATGCATAAACCCATAGTTGAGGGATTCATACATGCAGGAAATACAAGTGGTTCTTAAGCGCACATCTGTTGGCCACCCTTGTAACCCTTGTTGGTACTCCTTTGAGTGGTAGCGCATCAAACGTCACCTATGTACGGGTCATCCTAGATTTCCTGAAGCCCTGTTTAGATAAACCTATCGGCTGCCGGATTTCTATCGTGTCACCGAGAACAGTACTTGGGAAGATACTCTCTAGTACCTGGGTAGTTGGGTAGTACGGATAAGGGTATGATCTATCCTCCTTAGTTAGTGCCCTGAGATATTGGGTTGAGTAATACTATTGGACCCTGCACGTATATTAGAGAGCTATAGCACAGGGAAAACCCTTGTCTATAGAACCCTTGGATACCTAACCCTTGGGGGACAGAAACATAAACAAATTAAAACAGACTAGATCTATTGCTGCACAACTGTGTTCGGGTTGCCAAGTAAATACACATTTCTTTATGGTTTAGCATTTGGGGATTTCATCATTGCAGTATTCTTTAGACCGAAGTATAACTCTACAGGTGTTAAAAAAAAAAAAAGTCTAGAAATTTTTTCACCATTATTTGAGACCTATTCTGTTGGATTCATCTCTTCGCCCTTATCACATTCATCCATATCATTTTTTGGAAAAAAATTTGACCCCGCCTACCCCTTTTTAGTTCACCCATCCTCATGGCCCATACCTATAGCCAATATCTGGAAACTCGCTTCAACACCTTGCAATCTGGTTTCTTAGAGACCCAAAAAGAAGTGAAACAACTCAGTGCTACTGTTGCCTCCATCGATTCATC
This sequence comes from Picea mariana, assembly GCA_032191745.1. Lineage (NCBI taxonomy): Eukaryota > Viridiplantae > Streptophyta > Pinopsida > Pinales > Pinaceae > Picea > Picea mariana. Next base: position 14,827 of record JASDQU010227981.1, on the reverse strand, counting down.
CATCAATACAACCATAAATACAACCATGTAGTCCTCAATGGAGGAAGTCAAACAAGAACTGACCACCCAAATTGAATCTGTCTTTGCATCACTCTACACCAAAATCAAGATCCCTACAGATGACCCTTTCTCTGAAGCACCTCCAAAGCCTAAAGGCGAACATTCCTCCCATTCCCATACCTTTCAGCCCCATCACTTTCAACGTGACCTATGCCTTCCACAAGTGGATGTGACCAAATTTGATGGCTCGGACCCCACTGGTTGGGTAACCCAAATGGAACATTATTTCTCTTTATACGACATCACAGATGACTTGGCCAAACTTCGGTATGGTGTTATCCATCTAGATAAAGAACGTTGGCAATGGTGGAAATGGATAAAAAATTCCCGTCAAGGGTATATTGCTTGGACCTAATTTGTGACTAAGCTTTATGAACGCTTTGACATGGACACCAACCATTTGGGTCGTGTTGACGGGCGAAAATGATCGTCCGTCAATTGGAAGAGTGGAACCGGTCCGGGGTTGTCTAATAACCCAAGCCGTTTGGGATGAACCACCCTGACAGGTTTAGCGGCTCCGTTAGCCGATCTAAGGTCCTAAGAAAACAAAAAGAAAACTAATCTAAACTAACTAATCTAACTAATCTAACTAAAAAACAAAATAAAACAAACTAAACAAACTAAAATTAACTAATAAACAAACTAAACTAAAACTAATTATTAAAACAAACTAAACTAATCTAACTAACTATATATATACAATCTACTAACTAATACTAAACTAACTCTAACTAATAAACTAACTAACTACTAACTGAAATATAGATTATTCACAAAATGTATAGTAATCTACAATTTACAGATTTAAATAAAACCTGGAAAACTCATTGATATTCTGCCCTAAGACAGCAAGAGATATTTTTTGATGATTTTATAATTTTATAAACAAGAAATAAAACAGAAAACTAACTAAACTAAAGTACTAATATACTAATCCTAATTACTAATCTAAACTAAAACATGTATCTAGCTAAGCTACTAATAAATATACTAAACAAATAAATGACAAGCTGACCTGGAAACGCTCCAGGTTTGTCCTGTGTATGATGACTTTTTAGCAAATCGGAGGAAGGAAACTCGCACTGAATAATCCAGAAGCTTCTCGTAAACGATAGTTGCAATGCTCTTCAAGTGTGTTTGCAGGACAAACAAGACATAAAAATCACAACAATCATATAATTTATAAATCTCTACAATTAGGTAAACCAATATGCAAAGATCTATACATAAATAATTCAATTGATGAAGAAGAGAAATCTGTCATTCATAAACTGAATCAAGTAATTTCCGTGTTTTTAAATTAGTGAAAGAAATCAGGCATGTATCACATTAATTCAATCATATCATTTTGCAAAAGACTAGGATAGCTAAAGTAGTCACTGATCAAATACAAATTGATAAACATAAACATGAAACAAAAGATTGATATTATGAAAAGCGAAAGCTGTAGAAGAACATCAACTTCTGTCTCAGTTTGTATTAAAAATCCAAAGCCTAGCTCTCCCACCCTTGAGGATCATCCTTATTACAAAAATAATAAGTATTTATAAGTTTTTCCACAGGGTAAAACCTCCCTGTGGAAGTTATAACTGTTTACATAAAATTTGGGAAGAAATCCCAAGTTCAACTAAACTAGGAAACTACAATAAAACTAAAACAAAAATATCCCCTAAACTGTCCATCAAATCCCATGCAATTCGAATTCACCTGAAAAGGACCAAAAATGAACAAATTAGAAGGATCTTTTATTAATAAAATGATAGAAAATTTTAATTCTATAGACTAGCTACATAATCATCTGATTCTGTAGCTAGTCTAAATAAGGTACAGAATCAACATTGTAATTAATCGAAGATCTTTTAAAAGATTTCAATTTAATTGACATCAATAATCATTTGAAAAATGAATCATTTAATTTGAATTTGTCATATCATTCAAAATTAAACAAGATCTGAATCAATGAATGCCTACAGAGATAGGCGTATTCTGTTTCTTGTTTCACCACAAAATCGAATGAACAGAAACATAATTCAACCATCGTGAAATCGTTTGAAATCGACACAATCAAAACAAATCGCATATAATCGTTATGCTACCTCATCAGCAAGGGATACGATCGAAACCAAACAAGATCGTTATCAAATCATTATCACTGTGTTGACATAGCCACGAAAATTCAGGCTGGCGCGAAAATCAATTTAAACAAAATTGTAACAGGATCGATTGATTAGCAATAGAATTCGTAATTGGTTATTGCAAATTGGGAAAATAGGATTGATCGACTTTGATCAAAATGAGATCGTTCCAATCAAACAAATCACAACTGAGTTTGACCAATTTGTTTTACAATTTTAAAACCAGACAGAGCAGTAATCATAATCGGAATCCAATTCCTAAAAATGATCAAACTAACAATGATCCGATCAAGCGAATCAATCGGTTGGGTTTAACAATAATCATTGTTCCATAATTCGGGCGTATTTGCACAGGCTAAATGAGGTCATTGTTTTTATAAAAACAGAGTATTTCTAACCAAAATGAATTGAACAGAGTGGCACTCATAGCATATAGTAACAAGTATCCTCCTGAAAACATTTACCAATCACAGCATACAAATGATAATGAGATCGAATCTGGGCAAAATTGTATTCTAAATTGAGCATAAAAACTTGCCGTGCAGAGTAGATACAAAACGAATTGTATTGAAAACACACCATTACTTTCATTAATTCACTCAGTCAAACTTAGCAAATGAAATCCAAACGAATAACCATTCAAATCCAATAAAAATCTATGAGCAAATCATATATCAAATCGAAATTCCTTCTATTTTTATCAAAATGAAACCATGTACAGAATGATCACCGAATGATAGAGGCATTTGGACGAGTGACTGAGCTATTTAAAAACTGAATTCAAATCATTATATCAACCTAGATTATTTACAAAACAAAAACGATGTCAAAACCATACCTGTATAGCGACGAGGCTACTTGATTACGCCAATTTGGAATTTACAATAACCGTGGCTGATTCCACATTTTTGAAAATGATGGAGCCAGTTGTTTTTTGCTTTTTATCTGTTGCTTGGAGCTTGGCCTTTTGATTGGTTAGCACTGCAATTTGATATTCCAGTGATTGAATCTTCGATTGGAGTATAGAAATATCAACGTAATATCGTTCTAACCATGAATTGCGCTGGTCACAAGGTGACTGTGTGGGTTTAGGAAGAGAAGGCGAGGGTTTTAGCTAAATGACTGAGGGTTTCACGAGGTAATTTAATACCCGGGTAGTCAGGGTCTTTCTTTAGGCAGGGGAGAAAGTTTGATACAAAATCAAAAGGGGGCTCGGGACATAAACCCTGTGAGTAGGGGTACTCGCTGGCCAGAAAACGTTCAACATCAGAATCAGAATCCTCACTTAGGATGATAGGGTTGGACTCGGCAGAGGGTTTCGGTTTGTTTCTGGCCATTCTCGAAATGAGCCAGGCATTCCTTTTCCCTTTGGCATTGGCAGTAAGGTTTGCCTTGGGATTTTTTCTCATAGGCTTTTTAATGGCTTTTGCACTCTTAGTTACAGTGTTGGGTAAGTCAAAACCAGGGTCGGCCGAGGGTTTAGGCAGTAGGAGATGTAAGGGTACAAGCTGTTTAGACTTGGTTTCAATTACCACAGGTTTATCAACCTATACATGGTCTGTTTTCTCAAATCCATTACGAGCGATGAAAGCACTCCAACTATCACCATGCAAACTCAAATGATAAACAACGATAAGCTTAATGAGCCCATGGTGGAACAGGCTACTGTCATCCTTCTGCCTTTCAAACTTTTTTGACATTTTATACAAGCTACGATGAAAGTAGAAAGGCATGATTAGAGGATACCCTATAAAAATCATTAGCAAACGCAGGTGGTAGAGGAACACAAGTCCGTATCGACCTTCACAGGTCACGAACTGCTTGACTAGCATTAATAGGTCGTGCCATCGTGGTTTGAGCATAGATATGGGCATACCTCTGTCACAAGAGGTGAATTTGCGCGAGAGGAACAACAATGTCCATGGCACTTCCTCAACCTTACAATTCTTAAACCAACGTTGTCCCGAGGCAGGTAACCCTATGGCTGAGCTGATAAACTGTTCATCAATCTCTAACTGTATGTCGCCCACCTTGGCTCGACAACCATCAAAAGTCACAGCAAATTGTCATGCTACACAAAGGTTAAAACCCTCAAATCATTGTATAAAGGGTAGCCACCCATTTTCCCCTAGGTCTCTGCGGGCATTGTCAAACATTAATAGGGCTTGGTTTCCATTGGGCTCGACTCACACGACTGGTGCCATGGAGCCGAATGCATGGTAGGCGAAGGGTTTGGATCACCGACACATGCAGGAGCCAAGCTACCCGAGCTAACATAAATGAACAAGCAAAAGGGATAGGCATAAATGCAAGCATGAGAAGGTGGTGGAGTCTGTCATGCAAAATATTCATTATCCAAGTACAACCACCGATTTACATAGTTGTTCAATCCATAATAGTAGTTCAACCATCGAGTCATGTGCCCAACTAATGAAATCAAAAGTGTATACCAATGCGTGCAAATGTTATGCCATAGTTTTTAAACACCCGACTTATAAATCAAAACCAAAAGAAATTATGCGCCAATGTATCAGCTCATGAAAAGTTTAACCAAGGTGCCAAAATATATTCATATAGTCGACAAGCCAAAAGTTATGAAAAGATTAACATAAGGATTATATCAAAAGACATATATATATAAAAAATTTAATCAGAGACCCTATGCATTTTCATAGAATCAATGATCAGGCAAGTCATATAAAGTGCAAATCCAAATGCTAAATGCCTTACAAAATCAATAAAACCAAGTTATACAATCAATCGAAGTATGAGAACCGATTAGAGGATCTTGCCAGTTGTATAATGATCAATAAAAGGTAAGCGCAATAGGCATAATGACAAGAGATATTGACAGTTCAGATAATGATCGAAATATGACTTCGAAAGGAGAAGTTTTCACGCTTACAGTCATGAAAACTTGACGAAGACAAATGTGCAAATGTTGCAAAAAGTGAAAATGTCATTTATTTGAAAATTGCAACGAAAATTTCATGTTTGCAAGACATAGGTGTAGGCAGCTTATAAGATAATAAAAACAAAATGAATTGGCTGCCAACAATGGCGACACACTGGTAGAAGCAGTTATCTCTGTCAAAATAAACAAATTCAGATTAGGACAACAAAGATAATTCCAATTCAAAATTAACAACCAGAAAATCGTACTAACATCATCATTAACCATCTTTTCCAGCAGTGTTTCAAACGATGAAAACTAATAACAATCTTAAGATCAGCAAGTCACAATATTAAAGATAAAATCTCTAATACTATTGGCATAGCCACTGCTGCCAGCAGGCGTCCATAGCCTCGACAAGGTTGCCATTTAACCCACTCTGACATCTGTATCCTGCCAAGAAGTTCTGGATGAAAATAAAGGACTTTAAAGAAGTTTCTTTTTTGCAAATTTTCATATACCCGACATTGCTTCGCTGCCAGCGGGCCTGTTCAGTACCCCGACGGAGTTGTTTTGGTGCCATGCATGCATTTACCCGCTGCCAGCAGACCTGTTCAGTATCCCGGCGGGTTTACAAGCACTTCCCACAGCTCTTATTCATAATTTATTTTATTTTGTTTTTATAGATATATATTTGAGCGGGGTGACGCTGAAAACCTTGATATTTTAACATAATTTTTTCAGACCTCATCAGAATTCTTTTTAGGACTATCCTTTATTTAGATCCAGAGATGTTTTATTTACAAAAACAACTTCCTAAGACAGGGAGATATCTTCTGAGTCATTCCTTTACAGAAAAGGGACAGTGTAAAAAGATAATAGATGATCATGACAAACTTTGCTCAGAGATCGAAATAGGTAAACTTCTTTCAAACACAGATTTTTCCAACACAGATATAAATTTCAGAAATATATCATTGATGTTTGTACAGATTTTTCAGAAGTTATTTCAGTGTAGGAAATTTCTTTCATCTTTGTCTGAAAAGCTCAGTGTACAGGTACGTGTATCTCAAAGCAAGCAGAAACTAATAAATTCAAATCAAAAATAGAAAGTAAAAGAAAAAACAAACCAAAGCAAAATATGTACATAAAATACAAAGGTTGTCATCAAGCAAAGTATCTTTTCAGGGCTTGGCCATTCACCGGATAGGTGTCAAGCTTCCCTTCAAGATTTTGCAATCAAAAAGAACTAGGACCCAACTTTTCAGCAATTAAAAATGGTCCAAGCCATAAGTTTTGAAATTTACTGTGTTCTCCCTTTCCCTCATGTGGTTTGTCCCATTTCATGACGAGATCACCTACCTCAAAATTCCTATCAGAAGTAGAATTAGAATCGAACCAGCTTTTAACCAATTGTTGATGTTGATCTAACTTACGTTTAGCTTGGGCTCTTACTTCTTCTAGCTTCATCAAAGCGTTAATTCAGTTTTCTAAAGGGGGACAATCTTCTTCTTGGACTTTCTATGACAACTAAAGCGAAGGAAGAAGAACATGAGGTGGCAGAATTGCTTCTCTGCCATAAACGAGAAAAAAGGGGGAGTTACCTATGGTAGCTTTTGGTGTTACCCTATCAGCCCACAATGCGTTAAGCAGCGCATTGTGCCAATTCTTGTGATTTTCAACCACGGTTCTCTTGATAATTTTAATCAAGTTCTTGTTTGTTGATTCTGCTAATCCGTTGCCCTGGGGGTAGTAACTAGCAGAATACTTTAACTTAATTCCTTTTTCCAAAGTGAACATGCTCATCTCAAGAGAGGAAAAGTAAGAAGCATTATCAAAAACCAAACAGTCAGGGATACCGAAACGAGTGATGATATTCGAGTTTAGAAAGGCAATAACTTGAATGGTGTTGACAGTTCTTAGTGCAATAGCTTCAGACCATAGAGTAAAATAATCCATGGCTATCACAATAAACTTGTGCTGTTGTGAGGACGGAGGGTTGATAGGACCTATGATATCAAGGCCCCATTGCTGAAAAGGAGAATCTACCGTAACGGGTTGCAAAGGAAAGGCTGATTTTTACAATCGCCTTGATTCTTTCTGACAGATGATACATTTATGACACAAGGCATGGGCGTCTCTAAAAAGTGTGGGCCAGTAATAACCAACTCGTAAAACCTTATGAGCAGTGGTGTCACCACCGAAGTGACCACCAACTTCTCCTGTATGCAACTCTAGCAAAACCTTCTCTGCTTCGTCTCTTTCAAGACAATGCATCAGTACGCCGTCAAAATTCTGAAGAAATAGGATACCATTAACCAAATGAAAGGAGGCTGACTTTAACCTCAACGCTCTTCTCTTGGCGGGGTCTAAGTGATGAGGTGCTGACCCATGTTCAAGACAGAACCTAATATCATCGTACCAGGGAATAACAAGGTTTTGTGCACAACAGATCAAACTTTGATCGCTTTGTCCTAGGTTTGACGTATCACTATCTTCTTGTTGTCCTGATTCCGAATCAGCAACCAACTTACATAAACCTTGACCTCTCACAATCTGAGCTGGGGTAATTTCCAAGTCATACTCCTGTAATGAAGTGACCTAGTTGGCTCTCTTTTCTCCTAATTCCTTTTGCACTAACAGGTTCCTCACAGCTGGGTAAGGGACAATGACTTTCGTCCTTGACTTCAAAAGATAGGACCAAAAGTGTTTAACTGCTTTGAACACAGCGTAGGCTTTCCGATCAACCACTGGGTAATTAAGTTCAACGCCTTTGAAAGAGGAGCTCATAAAGGTGATGGGTACTTCGTTGTTCTCGGCATTCTTTTGGGTTAGGATGGTGGCATAGGAACGATCAGAAGCAAACGTGTAGAGTGTAAAGTCTTGTGAAAAATCTGGGCTCATGAGAGACGCAGCATCTATTATGGCCTTCTTTATCGCATTAAAGGCTTGATTTTTTGTGGGTCCCCGGTGATATTGGGTGTCTTTTTTAATCAAGTTCTGTAAAGGCCTGACCATTTCGGAGAAACTGGGGACAAATCTTCTCACGAAGTTAATCTGGCCTAAGAAAGACTGCATAGACTTTTTGGATGTAGGAGGGGGAAGTTTTGCGATGACTTGAGTCCTTTCGGGGTCAATAATCATTCCTTCACTAGACACAATGAATCCTAAAAGCTTACCCTGTTCTACTGCAAAGATGGACTTTTTGGGGTTCAAGGAGATGTCGTATTTACGACATCGTAGCAAAACGGCTCGTAAGTGAGCCAGATGATTGTCTTTATTTTTAGAATAAACAGTCACATCATCTAAGTAAACTACGAAGGACTGACTGATTAAGCCTCGGAAAGAAATATCCATTGCTCTCTGAAAGGTAGCACCAACATTAATCAATCCAAAGGGCATTTTGCGATAAGCATAAGTGCCCCACGGAGTATGGAAGGTAGTTTTTAGTTGGTCTAGCAGGGACATCAGGACTTGGTTGTTTCCAGAGAAACCATCTAATAAAGATAACCTCTCAGAACCAGATACCTGTTGAAGGATCTGTTCCATGGGTGGGACAGGATAGTTGTCTTTGTCAGACGCCCTATTAAGGTTGCGGAAATCGACGCAGAGTCGAATTTCCCCATTTTTCTTCCGGATTGGGACGAGGTTAGAAACCCACTAAGTGTGTCTAACAGGAAAAATTATTTTAGCATTAAGAAGTTTAGTCAATTCTTTCTGAACGGTTGGTTCCAGTTTGGGGTGCATCTTCCTCAGTTTTTGTTGAAAGGGTAAGGTTTGGGGCTTCATCGGGATGACATGCTGTATGATATTAGGATCGAAAGTCTTAAGATCATCATACGTCCATGCAAAGACATMTTTAAATTCTTTAAATAATTTAATGAATGCATCTTTTTCTTGTCGAGAACATCCCAAGCCTAGATTAATGCACTGAGGATTTCCATCAGTTCCTAAATTCACTTTTTCATAAGATAACGAGGAACTATTGGTTTTACAATTGACCGTCTTTTTAAATTTATCTTGAAAATCATAAAACTTCTCTAATCTAATTATAGATTTTGGGATCGATATTACCATATCTGATAGAGCTTCAGGAGTTTCCGGATCAGGTATTACCGTGAAATCACGCAAATTGTCATCGTGCATGTGCTCGTCTATCATCGCGCCTTGAAAGGTTTCTTCCATGTGCAGAAAGTTGATAATATGCTGATCATCGTCAAATACTCTCCAGTTAGTGATGTTGTCGGGAATGGATGGCCGAAATAGCAGCTCAACTGAGAATGCGTCTGGGGACAAGCCTTCTACAGAAAGAAGTTTAGAAGCTACATTAGCTAATAAATCTGCTTCAGAGTTATTCAAACTAGGAATGGAATTTATATTGAAAGAAGAAAATTTACTCATTAAGTTCCATACCTCAGACTGGTAGCTTTTGAGATACGGAGAAAGATAGTGGATAGAATCTCTTACCTGTCTAACCACTATTTTAGAGTCGCCAAAGACGGTTAAATTTTGAATGTTCATATCTAAATATTTTCTGAGACCTTGCAGTAAAGCCTCATATTCTACGGTATTGTTAGTACATTCAAATTCCAACCTACATGCTATCAATGTTTTGTTACCTGCCAGATCGATAATAACGCAGCCTGCTCCAGCTCCTTCTTTGGACTTTGACCCGTTGAAATACAGAGACCAAATTTGATTTGCATCGGGTTCATGATATTGTTGTGTGGAAGGTGTGGGCTGCATAAATGCTACGATCTCGGACTTCTGTTCTGGATTGATGATAGGTGAAACCTTGGCCATGAAGTTGCCGAAGAAGGTGTCCATCCCTTGTACTTCAGGTGAATCAACAGGGGGTGTGTACAGTTCATTAGGATCATTCAAATCAGTGACCATGAACTTGAGGTAGTGCTCACGGTTTACTCTGATTTTATTAGGCTTGTCGTTCTCTGGAAGCCATAGATGAGATCAATCAGTCGCGAAATAACCATGTAGTTGCTCCGACCAATCGCTGCTCAAAAACATGCCATACACTTCTGGGATATCCACAACAATTATATCAATAACTTGATGAACCTTGGGGTTAGACGACAATCTAATAAGCACATTCTTTAGTTCGCCTATAACATTGACATTTGTCCGATCAAGTTGTATGATTTTTAAATTCGATGGTTCAACTTCAGCGTTAATTTTTTGTCATACAGACCAAGGCATCACATTGGATGACGCCCCTGAGTCTATCATACAATTATGCACATTTCTATTGAAAATCTTGAAAGTTAATAGGAAAGGGGGTACATTCTTGCGAGTACTAAGAGTAGTAGCTTGTGGCTTTTTACTCGCAGTTTCTAAGGTTACTTTATCTACATTATTTACATTATTTACAGGAGGACTTCCTTTATCTTGAGGATCAGGATTGTTTTTAGTGGAAGTCTTCTGGGGAGTTTTACTTTGCACAACCTTGTTACCATTAGAATTACCATTCTTTCCGTTTTCTGAAATATTTTGCAACACTTTTTGTAACAAAAATAGAAACTTCAATAACTCGTAAATAAAAATATTATCCCTTAACTTTTTAAGATCTTCAACAACATCATAATCTAATTTAGGGTTCACATTACTCTGTTTGGTCTCAACTGATTTGGATTTCTTCGGAGGTGAAGTTGTAGTGTTTTCAGAAGAAGGTTTATTTGTAGTCTTACTCCTAGTGTTATAAGGGTGAACTGTCTCGAAGTTGGCTTGGAAGATGCTATCCGAGAAATGTCCAAAGATGTTTGGAGAAGACTCTTCCTCTTGAACTGTCTCTGGTTCAACCACCTCCTTAGGAATCTCAGGAGGCATCAAGTTATCTTGGGCTTCTAGAATTGTTTGAAGAGCACATTGCAAACTTTCTATATTAAGGCCTTCGATGGTTGGATTAGGTCGATTGGTAGGAAAAGGCTTTTGGAAAGGAGGTTTGTAGGGCCCTTTACTCGAGGAAGCTTCTTCAGTTGACCTCTTTAAGTCTATAACTTGATTTGATAGTTTTTGTAAAACTTTGGTTAAGTTTTCCAAATCAGAGTTTTCAGGTTCTGTTTTACTTTGAGTGGGTCTGGGGAGTATTTCAATCTTCTTTTTGGAAGTAGGAACAGTCTCAGTTTCGTTGCTAGAGGAATCTTTAAGACTAAGTATGTCTTTTTCAATCTGGCTGGCCTCCTCAAAGGCCTCTAACAACGTCGCTTTCTTAGATCGTTTAACCGAAATAGCTATGCTTTTATGCAAAGCTTTAGTGTAGTAAGCTATTATAAGACTCTCAACAGACATAGAATCTGCAGGGATTCAGTTTTTAAGTGTTAAGAATCTCTGATTAAAATCTTTAACTTTTTCATTTGGGTTCATTTTCAAGCTAGAAAGATCCATGACTAAGACTTCCGGAGGCTTACCATCTCTGAAATTTTCCAAAAATCATGACTCAAACTTCTCCCAAGACACGATGGTATGGGGTTGCTGGGCAAAGTACCAAGTGGATGCATTACCCTCGAAAGTATACAGGAACAACCTACAGACAACATCTTCATGTTCAACATTGTGGATTCTTATGGCTAACATAAATTTTTTGATATGATCTTCAGATATCTGTTTTGAGTCAGGATCAAACTTGGGAATCCATTTCTCTGGGTGTTTTGGTAAAGGATGCTGATCTCCAGGTATAGCTACAGCATCTTGGTCCAACCAGGGTCTAGCAGGGTTGTTCTGATTTGCCATTGGGGTAGTGGGTGTGGAAGGATGAGAAGGTGAATTGCCTTCATCTGACAAGGAATCTCCTCCAGAAGAGGAAGGAGATGATGGAGGTGGTGAAGGAGGTATCCCAGATCCTCCTGCAGCAGGATTTAAGTTTGGATCTGTAGGATTCATAGTGAGGTTAGTGTCACCTAATTGTTCTCTGATATCAGAGAAGTCCAAAGGTTGACCCCACGGACAGTTTGGTTTCCTCAAACGGGCTAAGGCACTATGTGTTTTAATAAGAGATTGGTGGACAATCTCTTGTATGTCACCACCTGTAGGATTAGGGGTTGCTGGCTCAACTGTGATCTGTGGATCGTCGGTTGAAGTAGTTGTTGTTTGAAGGGGAATATTATCATGTGAATGGCTTCTAGTCACTATAGGTGAGCGACTAGGGGGTGGAGGAGTCTTGCGACCGCCTCGTGCCATTAATTAAGTTTAGGCCCTCCTTCTAGCAACATTTGTTGACGGGCGAAAATGACCGTCCGTCAACTGGAAGAGTGGAACCGGTCCGAGATTGTCTAATAAACCAAGACGTTTGGGATGAACCACCCTGACGGGTTTAGTGGCTCCATTAGCCGATCTAAGGTCCTAAGAAAACAAAAAGAAAACTAATCTAAACTAACTAATCTAACTAATCTAACTAAAAAACAAAATAAAACAAACTAAACTAATCTAACTAACTATATATATACAATCTACTAACTAATACTAAACTAACTCTAACTAATAAACTAACTAACTACTAACTGAAATATAACTTATTCACAAAATGTACAGTAATCTACAATTTACAGATTTAAATAAAACCTAGAAAACTCATTGATATTCTGCCCTAAGACAGCAAGAGATATTTTTTGATGATTTTATAATTTTATAAACAAGAAATAAAATAGAAAAATAACTAAACTAAAGTACTAATATACTAATCCTAATTACTAATCTAAACTAAAACATATATCTAGCTAATCTACTAATAAATATACTAAACAAATAAATGACAAGCTGACCTGGAAACGCTCCAGGTTTGTCCTATGTATGATGACTTTTTAGCAAATCAGAGGAAGCAAACTCGCACCGAATAATCCAAAAGCTTCTACTAAACGATAGCTGCAATGCTATTCAAGTGTGTTTGCAGGACAAACAAGACATAAAAATCACAACAATCATATAATTTATAAATCTCTACAATTAGGTAAACCAGTATGCGAAGATCTATACATAAATAATTCAATTGATGAAGAAGAGAAATCTGTCATTCATAAACTGAATCAAGTAATTGTTGTGTTTTTAAATTAGTGAAATAAATCAGGTATGTATCACATTAATTCAATCATATCATTTTTCAAAAGACTAGGATAGCTAAAGTAGTCACTGATCAAATACAAATTGATAAACATAAACATGAAACAAAAGATTGATATTATGAAAAGCGAAAGTTGTAGCAGAACATCAACTTCTGTCTCAATTTGTATTAAAAATCCATAGCCTGGTTCTCCCACCCTTGAGGATCATCCTTATTACAAAAATAATAAGTATTTATAAGTTTTTCCACAGGGTAAAACCTCCCTGTGGAAGTTATAAACTGTTTACATAAAATTTGGGAAGAAATCCCAAGTTCAACTAAACTAGGAAACTACAATAAAACTAAAACACAAATATCCCCTAAACTGTCCATCAAATCCCATGCAATTCGAATTCACCTGAAAATGACCAAAAATGAACAAATTAGAAGGATCTTTTATTAATAAAATGATAGAAAATTTTAATTCTATAGACTAGCTACAGAATCATCTGATTCTATAGCTAGTCTAAATAAGGTACAAAATCAGCATTGTAATTAATCGAAGATCTTTTAAAAGATTTCAATTTAATTGACATCAATAATCATTTGAAAAATAAATCATTTAATTTGAATTTTTCATATCATTCAAAATTAAACAAGATCCGAATCAGTGAATGCCTACAGAGATAGGCGTATTCTGTTTCTTGTTTCACCACAAAATCGAATGAATAGAAACATAATTCAACCATCGTGAAATCGTTTGAAATCGACACAATCAAAACAAATTACATATAATCGTTATGATACCTCATCAGCAAGGGATACGATCGAAACCAAACAAGATCATTATCAAATCATTATCACTGTGTTGACATAGCCACAAAAATTCAAGCTAGCGCGAAAATCAATTTAAACAAAATCGTAACAAGATCAATTGATTAGCAATAGAATTCGTAATTTGTTATTGCAAATTGGGGAAATAAGATTGATCGACTTTGATCAAAACGAGATCGTTCCAATCAAACAAATCACAACTGAGTTTGACCAATTTGTTTTACAATTTTAAAACCAGACAGAGCAGTAATCATAATCGGAATCCAATTCCTAAAAATGATCGAACTAACAACGATCTGATCAAGCGAATCAATCGGTTGGGTTTAACAATAATCATTGTTCCATAATTCGGGTGTATTTGCACAAGCTAAATGAGGTCATTGTTTTTATAAAAACAGAGTATTTCTAACCAAAATGAATTGAACAGAGTGGCACTCATAGAATATCGTAACAAGTATCCTCCCGAAAACATTTACCAATCACAACATACAAATGATAACGAGATCGAATCCAGGAAAAATTGTATTCTAAATTGAGCATAAAAACTTGCCGTGCGGAGTAGATACAAAACAAATTGTATTGAAAACATACCATTACTTTCATTAATTCACTCAGACAAACTTAGCAAATGAAATCCAAACGAATAACCATTCAAATCCAATAAAAATCTATGAGCAAATCATATATCAAATCGAAATTCCTTCTATTTTTATCAAAACGAAACCATGTACAGAATGATCACCGAATGACAGAGGCATTTGGACGAGTGACTGAGCTATTTAAAAACTGAATTCAAATCATTATATCAACCTAGATTATTTACAAAACAAAAACGATGTGAAAACCATACATGTATAG
>JASDQU010227977.1:1740-11932 GCA_032191745.1 Picea mariana | reverse complement strand
TGATGAATTCCATTTTCAAGCCCTTCCTTTGAAAATTTTTGTTAGTATTTTTTGATGATACACTAATCTGTAGCAAGTCTTGGGAGGATCATGTGCGACATGTTGAAAAGGTCCTACAACTACTAAAGGAGAAACAACTATATGCGAAACCATCCAAATGTTTCTTTGGGGTGTAGGAGGTAGAGTATTTGGGTCATATTGTATCTCATGAAGGTGTCAAGGTAGACCCTAACAAGATTAAGGCCATGATGGATTGGCCGTTTCCCAAAACATTGAAGAATCTTAGAGGATTTTTGGGTTTGACAGGTTACTACCACAAGTTTGTTCGGAACTATGGAAGAATAACAACACCTTTAACGACATTAAATAAAAAGGATGCATTTTCATAGAAAACAAATACAACTCAAGATTTTGAACAACTTAAAGAGGCGATGTGCAAAGCTCTCGTCTTGACCACACTAGACTTCACAAAAACCTTTATTGTATAATTTGATGCCTCGGGAAATGGCATTGGTGTTGTTCTAATGCAAGAATGAAGGCCCCTTTCTTTTGAAAGTCAACCAATCAAGGGAAAGGAATTACACAAACTCATTTATGAGAAGGAAATAATGGAAATACTACATGCATTGAATAAATGGTTCCCTTACCTAATAGGTAGGCACTTCAAGGTAAAAAAAAATCATGATAGCCTTAAATACTTCTTGGAACAAAGACTGTCTTCAAAACAATAACAAAAATGGGTGACCAAGATATTGGGTTATGATTTTGAAATCATCTATAAAAAAGGGAAGAAAAATGTTGTGGCAGATGCACTCTCAAGAAAGGATGAATATGTTGATGCCTTTCTCTGTGCTATCTCGATCATCCAACCTGATTTGATAATAGAAGCGAGGGATGAATGGAAGAATGAAGAAAATGTTTGGACTCTCATTCAAAGGTTGCAGCAGGATTCCAGTGCATCAGATACATTTACATGGAAAAATGATTCACTATGGTACAAAGATCACTTATATTTATGTAAGAACTCCCAACTCAAACAAAAGGTATTATTGGAATTGCACACCTCTTCGGTAGGAGGGAACTCAATATTTTTGAAATCCTACCATAGGGTCAAGAAGAAATTATTTTGGGATGGCCTTAAAACTGATGTTCAAAGGTTTGTGGCAGAATGTTTGGTTTTCCAATAAAACAAGGTGGAAACGATTAAGACCCCAAGTCTTTTACAACCATTAGCCATCCCAAGTTAGCGCTGGGAGGAGGTTTCCATGGATTTCATCACAGGGTTATCGAAGTTTGAAGGAAAAAGTGTCATCATGGTGATTGTTGATAGACTGACCAAGTATTTTTTGCACTCTCTCATCCCTTCAAATCCAGTACAGTTTCCACCGCATTCATGGAGACAGTTCAAAATCTACATGGAATCCCAAAGATTATTGTAAGTGACAGAGATCCTATATTCATTGGACATTTTTGGACATAATTATTTTCTTGTTTGGGTACTCAATTGGATCATAGCTCATCCTATCATCCTCAATCTGATGGAAAAACCGAGATAGTGAACAAATGTCTGGAAGGCTACCTTTGTTGCTTTGTCTTTGATAAACAAACACAATGGTTCAAATGGTTACCCTTGACAGAATGGTGGTATAACACTTCCTTTCATACTGCAACAAAAATGATTACATTTATGGAACTCTATGGATACCACCCTCCTTCCATCACTTCTTCTCTAAAAGAAAAATCTAAGGTTCAATAAGTGGAAGATCACATNTTGGGTTCTTTTAAGACTACAACGATACAAATATATGTCTCTCAAGCAAGCCAAGAAGGATAATAAATTATCACCAAAGTACTATGACCCTTATAAGGTGTTGCAAAATATTGGTACTATGGCATATAAATTGGAGTTGCCTGCATCTTCACGTGTACACCCAGTTTTCCATGTTTCATGCTTAAAGAAGGTTATATGTGACAAGATCCCAGTTCAAACTATATTGTCAGAACTTTACGAGGAAGTAAAAATCATATTGGAGCATGAAGCTATCACTAACACTAGGATTCGCCAGCTGAGGAATAGATCCATTTCAGAGTATCTCATTAAGTGGAGGAAACTGCCTGCTGAAGATTCCATAAGCATCCATAATTACTCAAGCATTGCAGAAAACACTTGGATGAAGGGGAGGGGCATGCTAATCCCTAAATAGTGATACATTACTCCTTAATTGGGGCATATTACATTAGTAATGTTATTTTATTTATGTCATCTTGGGTCCATTAGTTGTAATTGTACCTCCTAGTCTCCTATATATACCAAGGAGACCTTTTCTTTTGGAGTCATCTTGTATTTGGAAATTTATGTGGTGTATAAGGAGGTTGCCCCCTTGAAGAGGCTTATTATATGCAATTCTCTCTTTTTCAAGGCATTGAGTACTTATTCTGAGGTTTTTCTATGCTATGTTGATATTTGGTTCTTAACAATCCAACAAATATTCCCTTCTTTTCTGAAGAGTCCAGCTTGGTTCTCTTCTCTTTAGGAATGTGTATAAATACTGGACAACCATATATTTTGAGATGAATTACTTCTGGCTTCTTTTTGGAGGACATCTCTTCGGGGGTTTTGAACCCAAGTGCACTATGGGATAATATGTTTTGTACATACACTGTTGTTCTTGCTGCTTCTTCCCATAAGTGCATTGGAAGATATTGATCGTGGATCATGGTTTTCACTCCTCCCATTATAGTTCTGTTCTGTCTTTCTGCTACACCATTTTGTTGAGGGTTGTAGGGAGTGGTGAGCTCCCTCTTAATCCTTGCATCTCTGCAAAATCTTACAAAATCGTTTGAGGTGTATTATCCCCCATTATTTGTTCTGAGTATGTTGATCTTTCTTTCTGAAAGATTCTCCATCAAGGATTTCAATTCATCGAATTTACCAAACACTTCATCTTTTGATTTCAAAAAGTAAACCTAGGTTTTGCGAGAATAATCATCAATGAATGACACATATTATACATACCCACTAAGAGAAGTTGATTGCATTGGGCCACAAACATCTAAGTGGATGAGTTCCAAGACTCCTTCTGCTTTACTCTCGCTCTTCGAGAAATGATTATTTATCTTCTTTCCTTGTGCACATCCCTTGCACACACCTTCATGATCAACTTTGAATTCTGGTAGACTTGTGACTACCTTGCTCACATATGGTAATGCCTTGTGTTGAAGAAAAGATATGTAATAATCTTACTCAAGCATTTTCAGATCTTGCTTGGCTAAAGAATGATAGACGAGAATATCACCCTATATTTATAGCCATCAAAATTTGTATCCTAATTCACAAGTATTGATTACAAGTGCTTAGAATGATTTTTTATAAATGAAAGATTGCTGGAAAATTCATTATTTATGTAATTTTCTAAATATTACAGATGTTGAAATAAATATAGAGACAGAATTAAAAACACCAAGTCAATAATCAAAACAGATGAGACCTAAAGAAATCGTTTATTTCATTCCAATTTGTCAAAAGAATCATTCTCTTTACAAAATTACCTTAGAAAATTTTGGACCAAAGTCAAACTTAGATGTCCCCGATGAATCATACAAAAGGACTTCCGACAGAAAGTAAAAACTGAACTTTAAAAGCTGGATTAGCTTGCCATAGATTGCTGCCCATTCGACTCTGCACAATAGCCTTTGTCAGTCATGGAATTTAATTCATAAATAGACAAGTCTACACAGACTATCAAAGATAGATCAACACCTTAGAAAAACAAGTGTCTGAATGATGTAATTCAGCCCTAAATCTTGCTGTCTACAATAGGAACCTGCTATCATAAAAAAAAATTAGGCTTCCAATGAATTAAGAATGAATGAAAACTGAATTATCTCAACAAAAACTCAAAGAGCAGACCTTAGTATGCTTCTCCTTCTATTCTTCTCTTGTTCCTCCTTTTCCATTTGCCTTTAAACAATTTAGAATTAGTTGAAGTAGTTGAACTACTTATTTAGTTAAGTTAACTAAAACTCAACTAACTTTTTAGTTAAGGGGGAAAAACAATAAAATCATAATAAGGGTTTTTAATAAATAATAACTAGTAGGTGGGACCCCTTGTGACTCCCTTTAGTTCTTTAACAATCATAACACAACTAGTTAATCAAACAAAACATCCCTCCTTGTGACTCCCATCATCACTTTCATATTTTGACAATTTATATCAATGATAATTGAAATTATTTCCAAAAATATATTACCCATATTTCCAAAAAATAGTGTGCTATCCAAAAACTCAGAAGTCAACTGTTTTCAATCAATAAATAAAAACACTTAAAATCCATATTTTCCGCTTTGTGAGACAATCTTTCCTTTGTTGCTGCTGTCACCCTTTGATCTCTCTAAATTTGCCTTAGGCTGTGTGGAGCCTTTAGGCATAATCTCATTGATCACATGAGAGCAATCATCCTTCAAATGCATGCGGGAGGACACATATTTGGCAGCGTCATTTGAGGGTGAGGAGGGGGCGCAAAGAATTTTCCTTTGTTAGGAGCATGGTGGGTCTCAGTTAACCTTTTACTTGCATGGGAAGACTCTACTGGTGAGTGGACAGGGGAATCTTGGGCTATTTGATTAACAAGTGGAGGAGCATGTAGATATAAGTTAGGCCAGCCACGATGTTGGGAGACTGTCGGGTGGACAATCTCTTGCCATCTGTCGTTTTTAGGGACTTCAGGTTGCAGTGAGACATGAGGAGGCACTGGAATACTAGGGACATGCAGGTCTTGGAAGAGAGGGCTTTCAGGCCTAGGTTGTACCACTCCTTGTCCAATCCAGTTAAAAAATCATCTTGGAATAGCTAGCCTAAGTCTTGCGAGTCTGCATCAAAGTGTATAGAGAACCTTGGCCTTTTAGGGCCCCTGTGCCAATTTAATCTTCCTCTGTTACCCCGACCATGGCTATCTCTGCTGAAAAATATGATTCCTGTATGCATTATTGATTAACAAATAGTTTCTTCAACAACCATACATGATAAATCTTTTAAAATATGAAACAAAGTTTGGCTCAACAACATATCAGACTCATGCAATTCAATTCATACAAATTGCTTAATACTTGTCAATGAGCAGGGGGTGAACAAGGGTTCTGGGATATGCGAGTGATTGTATTGAGAGAAAAGTGTTAAAATGAGGGGGAATAGATCATTATTACTGCTCACAAACATCAAACAATCAATTGTATCAAAAGAACATTTAACTGTAATTCATCCCTGTGCGATCTCTTTAATTGTCATAATACATAATTTAACTTAACCATAATTAAATTTTAAGAACAGGGAGTGGATAGTGAATATGGGAAGGTGAGGGGAGTTGTAATGTGTGAAGAGTGAAACAATGGTAGGGAAAAAAATGAGTACTGTTCAAAAAATCAGTTAAGTAATCCATAAAAACAGTTTTGTATGCAATACAAACGATCCAACACCAGTCAAACAATCACTGTGAGCAATTAAACAATCACTGTGTTAAAAATTGTTCACTGTCCCACATTTAAAATCTTCAAATTTTTTCATTAACACAATGTATCATAATACTCATAATCACTATGCCTTTCAACCTTCTTGTTAATAGAATTTTTGTTTCTTTTATTTCTTTTCTTTTCATTTAAACAACATAAAAAATAACATACAGTCACATTGTTTCAACTCTGTTCAACATATAAAAATATTAACCACTGCCCATAATTCGTAATTTCCCAAATCAAACATAGACACAGGTCTTTTCCTGAGTTGAACTGACTCTTTTAAAACTTTCCCGATTCCATTCTTTTGACAACATTAACAACTAAATTTGCAATGAAACAATACTAAAAAACCCGTGCTTCATCCTTGATGGTGAAATAAAACAAAATGATAAATAATGTCTCCATAAACCATACATAGTAAACAACCAAGTCTCAGTCATCAATTTTCCAATTTGTAATGATCCTGATCGGGACAAATTAAACACACACCCACCAACTTCAATTGATACCACACTGTAGGAACAAACAGAACAATGCATAACGAAAAGAGGCATCCCCGTGACTGTACATTATCATTTACTCCCAATCAACCAATTTACTCAACAAGAAGATAAGTTATATATGCAACTGTCACAACAAAAGGAGACAACGACTATATACCAATTCCCATTTCCAATTACCCCATAAAACGGAGATGAGACAATCATCAAAGCCACTGTCAAAACCACCCCACCAACTTATGACAATCAATAAGATACCCGACAAGAGTGTGACTCACTGGGTTTATAAAAAACGTGCTCTGTAACCATGAACAAAATAATCAAGGGTTCGCTCGGTCACCAAAACACAGAGAGAATAGAGGTCGACCATATTAACATTAGATGGGAAACCTTTGAAACAAGCACGGTGGAACCACAAGATTTTATAACTCTTAGCTTGTAAAATAGTGTGACATTTCTACACCAGGTAGGGTAAGAAATGATGCAGAGGAGCAGATATTGCTGACTGGACAGTAACCAATACCAAGACCACGCAGAGGCATAACCCTCGCGCTTTCCTCAATAGTCGAACCATATTATACAATGTTGATGGAAGTGTAGACCCCATGTATTACCAACAACCCTAAATCATACTTCTTGGCATAATGGCCACCCCATAACCAACTGGGATGATGCCAATACCACAAAATAAGCCCACGACTAGGTGAAAAACCCACGAACATGGCTCTGGAGGATACACAGTTACCAAAAGGTAGTTCGAAACATACACAACAACCTCATAGAAACCAAATACAACCGAATAAGGTTACCATAAATGTGAGGAGGTGGCCAACAAGGCTAAATAGAGTGAAACCCTCCAACAAAATACCCATAACTACTAAAAACAATAGAGAGCCATCACAATTTCCAACACACAAAATAACCAACGAAATCACAACTTCAACCATCAAATTTTCCATTTGCAAATGAATAACCACACAGTCATTCCAGAGAAAATACCCATGCGTTTACACAGTTTCCAATCTTAGGAAAACACAAATCAACACATTACCGAGCCATTGTTCGTTTCATATACATAGTGAATTCATGGATGGGCGAAAAAAGCCATACCTATAACCAATGTCTTTTAAAAAAAAAGGCAAGCTGGTTGAGCAGTTCCTTTCGGGCCTGAATCTCGGAGCTTGACCACAACAAAACCAAATGAAAAACAACCATGATAGGGTGACGACCCAGTGGGAGAAGTATGGAGGGACGTGCATTTACTGCATGTCACTTCCATCCTTCACTCTATTCAATTTTGTAGTACACGACAACCAACCAAAACCATACTGTTAATTCCATTCCATTAATTCCATGCATCGAAACTTGCACATATTGCTTGCCAATTGTGCCACCCCAATCCATATTAACCATTGCCAAAACCATACCATAACATATATCAAATGCACCAAATATAACTCAATATAAATCGTATAGCCACTAACCATTTCTAGTTAGGACTAACACTAATTCCTTTTTGTTTCATTTGCACATAGCATAACATAGTATAGTATAGTTTCTCTTCTTGGATTTTTTTTTATAAGTCTCTTTCCATTGCTCTTGTTTTTGTTGTTACTAACATGTGTCTTGTGCAGGTGTAGTAGGTAATGAATTATGGAAACAATATCGAATGCAATAACAGTAAATATAAGCCATTCATAACATAGAATTTAGAGCTTAGAATAACAGAACCAACACATAAAATGGATTATCCATCTTCCATTTTGTCGCAAACAAAACCAAGACTGCATCATCCATCATATAGAACCTTGTCAGAAACATCGAAATAGCAGCATAAAAAGTGTGATAAGACTATCTCTGAGCCTCCAGTGTACAAGGGGGTCCCACATACTAGTATTATATATCATTAGCATATTTTAAATAATAGGCTTTAGCAATATTTTGCGGGTGAAATCCTCGTTGCGATTTTAATCGTCAACAAACTGGCGACTCTATAGGGAAATCTATTTCCAACAGATTAAGAACTCAAAATATATGGTCTTGTAGACCAAGAACAACGAATCAAGAAGGTATAACTAAAATGATTATGCAACAGGGGGAAGTGAGCGGATTGAATGGAAGAATGACTAGGAATTAGGGAATAACTCATGAAAAATGTTAAGTATGAAGGGGTTTATCCCTATGTGCATAATCATTCAACCAGAATTTTCTCTTGACTTCAATGAGAAAAATTTATGGACTTGCTCTTTTAACTCTCAAATGGATGAAGAAATGGAAAGCAGAAGCGGGATATAACCATTTTCTTTATAAGATAACAGTGAAAGAAGATAACAAATTCAATTATGCTTTCAAGGGGAACATCGTAACAACTGTGTAAGCTTGATTGTTATTGACTAACAATGCCTTGCAGGAGTGTCACTGTGGCAGAACTGATCCAACATCTTATTCTTGACCAAAATTAAACTAAAAGATGAAAAACAATAAAATTCATGACAGAAATGGGACTGCAAAAATTAAAATAACAGAAATAAAATGACAAAATTGCAAAAGTAGTAGGAAGCTATTAAAAGGAAAGAATAATTTAAACTACTGTAAAAGAAGAATTGAAAAGAAGTGGTGAAAATGAAAACAAAACTAGACTACTAATATACAGAAAATCCAAACAGCATTAAAACTTTTCAAGTTGGTTCCACGTAGTGTTTTAAGTGAGAACTGTTAGTGCTGTAGGAAAACAATCGCTCCTGTACATATTTTAAAATGTAAGAGTTTGTACCCAGGACAAAAGTGATCTTGAAAGGAACCAACCATAATTTTTGAAATTTTGAGACAATTAATAGCCCTTTAAAGTACATGATTAGATCATCAAGATAGATATGAATAATCTCGCTGATCAAATCGTCAAAAGTTACCAGCATAGGTATTTTGAAGGTGGCACTTATATCAGATAAGCTAGAAGGCATACATTCATAAGTCAAGGTACCCCAATGAGTAATAAAGGTGGTTTCAAATTTATCTTCCCTTTTTACCTTGATTTGATTGTAACCGGAAAAAGTGTCAAGTAAGGATATCATCTGTGACCCTGCAATTTGCTGCAAAATCATTTCCATGTTTGGGAGAGGAAAGTGATGTTTTATAGTAGCTTGATTTAATGCGCGAAAATCAACACATAATCTGATCTGACTGGTTGTTTTTCGAACATGAACCAAATTGGAAACCTATTCAAAATATTTGACCGGAAATATGATTCCATCTTTCAAGAGTTTTTCCAACTCCTTTCGAATAGTTTCTTCTAGCGCAGGGTTGATAGGTATTTTATTTTTCCTATCTGGTTTTATGCCTTCCTTGATGGGAATGGCATGTTGTATAAGAGCAGGATCAAAACCACGAAGATCCTCATAAGACCAAGCAAAAACATCTTGAAATTCGCCAAGCAGCTTGTAAAAATTTATTTTCTCTTCATCAGAACATTGTACACCTATTTTAACATTCTTGGGTGACTCGGGTGTCCCAATGTTCAAGGAGATGGTTTCACCCACTTTCCTTTTCGACTCCTCTTCTTTATGTTTCTCTTTATTTCCTACATCACTCGATGAAAATGAACTCTCTAGAGGAGTCAAGCCCTTAGGAATATTGTTATATTATATGGATATAATTTCCTTGGGTTTATAAGGTTCATTTTGACTGAAAGCATAGCTGCTCTCATCACTAAGGAAGACCTTCCAGGATTCTATATTGTCAGGGATATTTGGACGATATAGAGATTGAAAAGTATAATCAGGTCTGTGTGGAAGAAGTTTCCGATTAGGAGAGGCTGCAAAAACAACTAACCAATCAACCATTGAGTTCAATTCCCTCTTAACATGACTAATGTTGAAAGATAATAGGTTCAAGATAAGTGCCCAAACAATTTGGGTGTATCGTTTCTTAAACTTGTTGTTAGGAGAGTATATCTTACGTACAAGGTTCACAAAAAGCTCGAAATCTCCAAAAACTGTAAGGTGACTACAACCTATATTATAGGTGTTTTAAATTCCTATTAATAAATCTTTGAATTCAGTGACATTGTTTGTGCAAGAAAACTCCAACCTATAAGAAAAGTTATGAATTTTCCCCACAGGAGAGTACAAGATTATTCCATCTCTGTTACCTTCACTAGAGCATGAACCATCAAATTGCATGT
>JASDQU010227972.1:0-13490 GCA_032191745.1 Picea mariana | reverse complement strand
AAAGACTTTTCCCTGGCTTAATAATGCAGAAACACACTTTTCAACCAAACAAGAACATGAAAAGATTTTTTTATTTTTTATTTAAATGCTAGTAAAGAAAGAAAGGAAAAATACCGACAAGTAAAAACCAAGAAAAACAATTTTGGCCTAATTGTAGATTGCAAAGAATCATATTAAAAAATCACACAATAGCAATTGTAAAAAAAATGAATCTCACACTTGTCTAAAAACCGTAATTTTTTATATTTTTCTGACAACGTTTTAAATGAGAAAAAGAAAGCTAAGGGTAAAATTAATCCTAAGCTACTGACTATTGAAACAGAGATTCAAACACCTGAGAGGAATAATTCTTATCAAGGGAAAGGATGACTGCCTTACCCTTAACAAAAGTATCTTGTACAAGCACGTGACTGTTACTCAAACAACAGGCGTGCGAACGCGCGCTGAACAAAGATAGAGGGTGTGTACACATGGGCTGACCTTGTACAGGCCACATGTATATCTAAACTCTAAGAAAAAATGAAAACAGACAGACCAAACCAGGAAGAGACCACTGATATTGATAACCAGGATCCCTTGAAGGATCGGATACTCTTTCTAACAGAAAAACAAATAATGCAAGGAAAAAATAATAAGGCAAAAACAATCTGAGATAGGACTGTTAGCAAACAAGACTCAGACAAAATTCCAGAAAACCCCCTGAGAATGTGTGATTCTGATAGGGAAGAGGATGACTACCTTTGAGGTTCTCTAAACTCTACATGCTACTGCTACCTCTACAGCTAGTGTTCACATGTAGGCTGTAAGAGTATAGGGTTCGGGTACATGCGTGCAGACCTTGTGTAGGCCGTGTGTACCTCTGTCGGTCCCGAAAAACACAGTCAAGCAAAATTCAGGGAAAGCTATTATGGAAAACCAGACTCCCTGCTAGCCCAGACTTTACAGAAATGAAAAGAAAAGACAGACAAGAAAAACTAGTCTTTAAACTACCCAAAAACTAAATAAAATTCCAGGAACCCTAGAGAGTCTCTCCCCAGTACGGTCACCAATTCTGTTGTTGGAGAAAAACACCCTACGAACTAGAAAATAGAGTTCAGACTTTGCATGCAGATATGACCGAATAGAAATTACTTTCTACCTTCATCCCTAGATTTAAATCCCTTTTTCTTAGTAAATGCATGGAAAGATCAACCTACCTCGTTACCGGCGTTTGATGTCGATCCTCCATTATGCTTGATTACTTGTTCTCAATACTCCTTCCAAAGCTAACCTGCATTCAAGACAAGCAACAACTATGCATGCATACTACTTATATACTAACGGGTTAGAAATCAAACATGTACTGATCAAACTATAAACAGTTCATGATTTGGGATGGGAAAATCATTTTCTTTATTACTTTGAATGAGTCAACTTACAAAAGTTGAGACCGGCCATCGCTCCTCAAACTTGATCTTGGGCTCCTCTTCTTCTATCCTTCAACTTCTTTGCTTTGAATCTCCTTTGGCATAAGGAAAGGCTAAAGGGTTGGGATAATGGGAATACGTAAATGGGCAGAGTTTCTTTGCTATATTTTTCCTCATCCAAATGGGACCCCTACCCCTTCCTTTATAGGCTAGAAGGAGCTAGGTATTTGGACGAACCCTCGGCCATGCATGGCCGGGAGTTTCAGTTAACTCACCCATATCTTTTTTTTCTGTCGACAAATTTCCTTTTTTCATGCTTTTGTCGGTCCACGCGGGTTGTTTTGGGTCAGCCAGCGTGTACACGTGTGCAATAATGGATTAGGGAATGTGGGCCTTTATTCAAGAGGATTTTCAAAGAGTTGTTCAACAATGTTTTGGAAAAGAAGGGATATGAGTTGGCCTGATGCCAGGTAAGCATGTGTGGTGCAATTTAGGGTTATAACACTTAGTAGGGCCTTTGATGACCTCTTCATAAATCTTAGTGTTATCTTCATTCTTTTTTTTGACAACTTGTAACATTTCTCTTCATATTTCTTTACTGATGATGTGGATCTTTCTCTCTTTAGTGTTCTTGATAATATTTTTAAATTTAACTCTTAATGTAAAAAATTCTTGTTCAAGATTCTCACATTCTTTTTCTTTCTTCATCATTTGGATCTTCATGAATTCTTCCTTTCTCTTTGCTTCTTCAAGTCGGGTCTTCAAGGAGACAATTTCTTCTTCAAGCCTTCTTTCCTATTGACTGAATTTTTCTTCAAGTTTATTCAAGTCCTCGGATCTTTCCTTGAGATGGCTAGTCAAAATCTTTTCTCTCTTCTCTGCTTCCTTTCTTTGTGTTAGTATTTCTACTTCCAAATATTGTTTTTCTTCCAACTAGATTTTTCATGCTTCATCAATACTTCTTTCTTCTTCTACTTGGACTTTTAGGTTTGTAATCATGTGTTGGACTTCTATAGAGATGGGATTTTGAGAGTCCCTTTTTATCTTGATCAATTCTTCCTCGAGTGACTTGCTTTTCTGTCTATCTTTGACCAACTTGTTTAAATCACTAGTTAGGTGTCTCTCATAATATTCTTCTTCTGAATCTGTCTGACATGACAAATTATTTTCTTCCCATACTAACCCAACTAGGATAAAGGATACCATTGAGTTGTGCAAGTCTGACTGCTCTATATTCATGTACCTCTGCAACAATAAATGTTCCAAGACAATGCATTTGTAATTTACCAGGATGATTTTGGTATTTATTGTCATATAGGATTACCTTATCACATTGCACAAATGATGTGTGTTTGATGTGTCGATCATTCCAATCCTTTTGGAAAGGTTTTTCAATGGTCTATTGAAAATATGTGAGGAATAATTCTTCATCCAGTTCAAATAACTCTACAACCATTTTCATAATTGATTCATCATCTATCATATGAGTGACTTGTGCAATGTATAATATGTGTGTGATAAAATCAGCAGGAAGAATAACTTTTCTACCATAAACAAGTTGGAACAGAGTGTACTTGTGTAGTTTCTTAGTAGTATTTCTATAATCCTATTATATAGCAGAGACTTTGTCATCCCAATCCTCACGGTTTGTGCAACAGACCTTAGTCAAGCCCCTTTCCAAAATCTTATTGAACGCCTCAACTGTTTCATTAGACTATGGATGGTAGGGCTTGTTCTTGTGATGTTGAATGATGAACTCATGAGTGAGGGTAAATACAATCTAGTTGATAAAATGATCTCCTGGGTCACTATTCATACTCTAAGGGCACCTCAATTGAGCTATAATATGTTCAAACATAAACCTGGTCATTGCATTTGCAGAGCAATCCTGAGTTGGTTGCGCTTCAGCCCACTGTGTAAGGTAGTCAGTTGTAGTGATTATATACCTTTCCTTGGAATGCCAAGCAGGTAGGTTTATGGGCCCAATGAAATCAACAACCCATTTTTCAAAATATTGGAGAGATATGACAGGGTGCAA
This sequence comes from Picea mariana, assembly GCA_032191745.1. NCBI lineage: Eukaryota > Viridiplantae > Streptophyta > Pinopsida > Pinales > Pinaceae > Picea > Picea mariana. The sequence goes on along the minus strand of JASDQU010227972.1, from coordinate 10,046 downwards.
AGGTAGTTCATATCCACGCGAGGGCTTCCCTAATCAATGGAAAACATCACAATACTGGGAAAATTCTGTGGCATCTTTGAACATTGTAGGCCACCATAAGATATCCTTTAATATCTTATGTGAAATAGCCTTATCACCAATGTGTCCACCCACAAATCCACTATTTCACTCCCATAATATATATGGTCTCTTGTGATCGAGTACACATCGTGTGAGAATGTTATCTAATCCCAACTTGTACATTTATTTGGAAATCATTTTATAATCCACTGCCTCGATGAATAAGTATCTTTTTTGAGTTGCAAAATATACCTCAGTTGTTGTAATGGTCATGAGGAATACAAAAATGTATGACAAATAGTCTAGAATAGCCTCAATGAAAATAAGATATGCATAAGAAAGTTGATCGTCCAGGGCTCTGCCACTCTCACCAGACTCTAACCAAGAGAGGTGATTGGGCCCAACATTCAACTTTCCAGGCTTTATGATAACCTTAAATGAAAATTCCTAAAAAACCAACAACCATCGACATATTCTACCCTCTGGGATAGGTTTGTTAACCAAATACTTTAATGCAGAATGATCAATAAAATCCTTGAAATCAACACCTAACAAATAATGTCTAAATTTTTGTAAAGCATATACCATAGCTAAACCTTCTCGTTCAACGATAGTATAGTTGCATTCTACTTGGGAGAGATTTCGACTGGAAAATTAGATAGGATGATCCAGATTTCCTTCTCCAGGTTGTGTAAGAATATCCCCTAATGTAATTATAGAGGCATCGATATTCACATGGAACTCCATGCCCCAATTGGGGAAAGTAAGAATTGGGGGTGTACTCAACTTTTCCTTCAAGGTGTTAGATGCTTTGTTGAAAATTGAATTCCAATTAAATCCTTTGGATTTCTAAAGTAAGTGTTCCAACGGTGTTTTGATACTCATGTATCCCCTAATAGACCGATGGTAATATTGAGTATATATCAGGGTAGTTCACAACTTCTTGACAAATTTAGGAGGAGGCATATTGAGGATGACTGCAAATTTTGTAGGGTCCACCAACACTCCTTCCCTACAAATGATATGGCCAAGAAGATTCCTAAATAGTATACAAAAGATACACTTTTTCAGATTGAGAGAAATCTATAGCTGGAAACATCGATCCAACATTAGCTGCAAGAGACCAATATGCTCTTTGAGTAGTTTGTATATCATCCAATCATTGAAATAGACTTCAAGAAATTTATGGATGAAGTCATGGAATGCGACAATAACGATGTGAGAAAATTCTACTGGGGTATTCTTGATCCCAAATCACATGAGATTGTAAGAAAATGACCCACACTTTGTTGTGAAGATAGTTTTCTTCTTATCCTCTTTTACAATCCTTACCTGGTGATATCCAAAAAATCCATCGGTAAATGAATATGCTTCCCTACCCGTGACCTGATCTAAAACTTCACTAAAAGGAGTCAAAAATGGGTCATGAACACAGGTAGAGTTCAGGATTTGATAGTCAACACAAACCATGATATCCTCCATACCCTTTTTACTCTGAATGACAATAAAATTGATGCACTCGGCCTCATCCACTGGGAATATCAACCCAGTTGTAAGCATGTGATCAATCTCATTCTTGACCTTGCCTTTGAATTTGGGGTTCAGACTATATGGTTGATTCTTAATAGGTTTCACGTCAGGCTTCAGTTCAATTCTCATTTCTCCTATATCTCTCTTAATTCCCTTCATCTTCAAGAAGTTGGTGGGGAATAGGTCCTCATATTCCCTCAATAGGGATTGAATTTTAGTCATGGTTTGTTCATGCCAATAATACCCTATAGAGGCTATCTTGAATGCTCCACACTACCTATATTAACCTTATGCAACTTAAGAGGGTTAGTGTAAGAGCTACCAGATTCAAGAGAAATGGTATCTTGAACAATTCTAGTTCCTCCATATTATTTAAAGGACAAATTCCTAAGGTCTTTTAAATCTTCACGATCATATAGGGAGGTATAAACCTTACTACAGTACATAGGTAGTGGCACAACATCATGATTTTTTGGCTCGAGATATGGGTTAAAGCTAGAAAAAAGAAGGTGTTTATGCACATAGAAAACTATAGGGGGATAGGTGGGTTTGAACTTATCTATGAATAACAAGATTTTAATTTGTTGCAATGCTAAAGTGAGTTCAAGGGAATTACCTGTAAAAGAAAAATCCTTGCAAAATTGGCGTTGAAGGAAATCTGAGCAGTGGTTTTTCCTTTGGATTTCTTCATGTATATCAGGCTGTGGAGATTGGACTGAGTGAATGAACAAAATGGTGTACCTGAAAACCCAAAGGAAGCGGTTGTCCATACTCTAACACAATGCACAAAATGCTCTTGTGGATATGAAGATCCATCATATGTGTCGAGCGTAAGAATGAGAGTCTTCAGTTTCTAGTCTTGATTGCCTTGACTAACTTGGGAAGGAGAGATAAATCAATGTTGCAGGGAAAGCCTGATATCCTCCTACAAAGGCAATTTAATTTTGTGGGTGGTCCACTAGTGAGTTGGGGAGGATCACAAAGCGATATCAAGTGATGAAATCCTTTGTTCTACCCCAACTTTTTCTTCCATTTTGATCAGAAAAGTATGTAAATCAGAGATACCATCATATACTTTATGCTCGTGGATTTCAGTTCCAATCCACCTAGCTTCTCAAATAGTTGTGCATCATCCTGAGAATTTTTTTTATTTTCCATGCAACTAGTTTTCAAAAGAAAACTCTGAATATTCCCCGATAGATTGAATAATTCACCAATTGATTGAACCATCCATTGTAGGATTAAGGTAATCTGTGCAGTTTTTGTTAGTCACAATATACAGATGATCCAATAAATCAGGTTCCATGTTTTCTTTTGAGGGTTCAGTGTATTGTGGTCCTAGGAAGGAATCTAAAGGTTTAACCACTTTCATACCATCTACTTTGAAGGTCATGGATTCCTTCTCTAGGTTGATCACAATAAAATTGTCATATGCCTAGTTAATTCCAAGAAAGGATGGATATGGATCCTTATCCTCCATGATATCAAAGACCTCAAAGTCAACAATAATATTGAATCTGACTATGTCTACTTCCACATTTTACATCCTCTCTATTGGGTAAATACAATACCGGTTCGCCATGCGCAATTGAATTGGATAATAGACCAACATGGTTTTTCCCATAGATTCCCACATTTTCTTTTGTAGGATATTAACATATGGGCCCAAATACAACATGGAATCATTAATTTAATAACCATCAATATGGTAATTTAGTTTGAACTCGCATCCCTACCTCTTCTTCTATATTTGTATTTGGATTTCATTCCTCTCAGGAAAATTAACAGATATATAACCCTCTACATTTCCCTCAACTCCCAGAGCTATACTAATGGTGTTCCACAACGTTTGGGTAAGGCGTTCATCATTTAGGATATCATAAAATAGTTGCAACCATAAGGAAATAGTGTCGTCTGACTCATATGATGGGTCCTTGGATGGGACCAAATTTTCCGCAACTTGACAGGGAGGGGTATAGCTTGGATTCACAACTTTTGGTATCGTGGAGCTAGATATCTGGTGGAAAAATTCTACTACATTTTGAAAAAATTCCTTTTGTTATGCAAGATAATATGGGGGCTTAGGAACTACCTTTTGAATCTAATATTTATTAATATGTTCAACATCGACACTAGTCTTTGTGCCTTCCCCTGTTATAACATGAATGTTGGACTGCCTCTCTTCTGTAATTGACCTAGGTTTTGAGTTTATCAAATTGGCTCTCCTTTTCCTTGCATGATCTTCCCATCATGAAATTAGGTCGAGATAGTCCTCAATAGCATGGGTATTTTTTTGGTAGTGTGCACACCATGGTCTCTTCAGATGTGGGAAGTCCCTTGCAAGGTGGCCCTATTTGTAATAGTTGTAGCAGTGAGTGGGTCCTCTACCGCGAGCTCAACCTCCTTTTCCTCTGTGACCTCCTCCAAACCATTGAGGGGATTCATTAATCCTAAAGGTAGAGCGGTATAGTCTTTATACTAGAGAATCTGAAGAATGACATTACTTAGCATTATGGGTAGTCGACCTACATAATTCATAGTACACCATATTTGGAATGAATGTGTATTTATGTCAAATGGGGCAGTATCTTGTAGAATTTCCATGGTGTATGAAAAAATCACAATACTCGTTAGGTTGACCCCCTTGTTGAGTCAGGAAGGAATGAAGTTTCACATGTGCATGGAATGGCACCGCAGTCGCAACTTATGCAACACCACCTAATGGTATGACTAGTGGTGGAGGCATGGGGTGGCTCACATCTCCTCCACCCCGTTATCTTGGAAACTCTGTCACTGTATGACCTTTGGTGTAGGAACTAGGGCACTAGAATTTTTTTCGACCTCCTCTAGGTAGGGCCAACTCCTGAATTTTCTTAGTCAACATGAAAATCTGGCCCTGGATTTGTGCAATATTATTATCTTCTAGGGATTTCAGCATGTGAAAATTTCCAATATATCTAACCATTGCTTCAATTTTCATGGCATATTCTAATGCATCTCCCAAACTGGCTAGTCTTTGTTGAGTTAATGGAATTTGAGTCAAATTAAAAATCCCCTGAATGAACCATTCATGTTGGTGATTCTTGTGAATAGTCTTTTCTAACTTCTCGATTGTGTCTTTGAAACATTGGTTGTACTCCCAAGTAGACTCTCTATCTCTCTGCTTGATCTCCCACAACTTAGAGAGGGCCTGCTATTCAGATTAAGGTAGGAGAAACTTTGCAATAAATCTCTATTTGACCTAAGAAAGATTAAAGGGTTATCTTGGGGGATTTCCTTGGGGATTCCTAGGCTTAATGGGATTCATGTACCATTTTAATTCTCTACCTCTCAATGTGGTATGGAATTCTACTATTTTATTGGTATCTCGAGTTTCGTGGGACCTCCAAATCACCTCACCTAAGAACAAATGTTTCGCAACATCCCCATCCCATTTACCCCAACATTTCGAGTATTGGGTAAGTGAGTATGCATGTTGAGTTCCCATCAGAGAACTAGGGGATCCTATCAATATAAATCCTGATGGTCCTAGTTGTACTAGAGATGAATAACTTACTCCACTTCTACTACTATTATAATTATAACCTATTGTATTATAACTATGATAAACAATATAAATTTTTGTAGGATTCAATGTATAATTTACCTAAATTGTATAAGGTGTTGAGGGTGGGGGTGATCCAAGGTTGGTTCCTTTTCTTTTATAATGAAATTCTTTCGCTAGGGGGGTTGTGTAGACATGAAAAATTGTACCATTTCATTGACATGACTCAACATATTCCGGTGTAGAAAGACCTGCGTCTCCCACAACTCCTTCAAGGGTTATGAATAAGTATTTTTCTCCAGAAATGACGTCGATCCTAAATCTCTCATTTATCCTAACTTTTGCTCGTCTGCTTCCTTTAGAACTTTGATCTTTCTCCCCAAATATTTCCTTCAACCAATGATTGGTTAGTCTTCAATGTATCTACATCTCCCACAACTACTCCAGTTATTTCATATGGATGCTCTCAAGGTCAATCATCTTTCATGACTAATATGACCTCTTCATCGACTTTATCATCTACTCTCACCAATTATTTTCAATCAGAACAACCCTTGTTAGAGCACATTCATCTCTAGCACTTTTCTCACGATGATGATGACCCCCCATATTTCAAGAACTTTTGTAACCTAACTTATGAACCCTTCACCTGAATCACTCGCCCCTCATGCATAGGGATTTAATATACAATCTCTCTTGATATAAAAAAACAACATTCCTTCTTCCTCCAACAAAATATTCATCAACAGAGGAATTTCCCGTAATAGTCTTCCTCGAGGGCATTCATAAAACACCTATTCTTCTTTCAAAAAATACTGGTGGTTCTCGACATCAAATTCAATGATGTATCTCTCTATCATAGCCTTGACCCAAAAATATACCACATGACAAATAAAGTGGTCAAATCGATGGAGGGAGGCTATTTGTGTAGCGTTCTAATGGATCCTTACCTTTACTCGATCAAGTGACTAAAACACTTCCTCTAGAAACTAGATCCAAAATATTCTGTATTGATCATTAGTTGGATCATAATAATAGAATGCATCCTTCACAAACCTCAAACTCTTTTGTCATAACTCAATTTATTGAAATATGAACTCATCACACATTTTTTGCCACCACCTGACAATGTTCAACTTGAAAATACGATGTTGCATCCTGTTAGCGCTCTGTAATTTTCCCAAGGCTGAAGAGGCAGTCACAGAGGCAACATAAAAACCACTTTGAGTCTTGGATCTATCCCTCCAAGACTCAGAGAGGGATATCTCTGTCTATTATAGCTTTGTTTGAAGAGAATATTAGGCTAGTTAATGGGTTCAGAGTTTGAATTTTTTGATTGGTAAGAGCAGAGAAAAAGGAACCATGGGCAATGGAGTCGCAATCTGAAGCTCAATCAAAAACAAGTTCTACAGACAACATTACAGGGCAAGGTAGGCACTCTTGGTGGATTCTTTGAATTTGATTTTGGATTTAGAGGAGCAAGATGAGAGGACCAGGCAATGACAGGGAAATCAAGAGTCCTGAAATTAACCTTTGAGGAGAAAACATCGATAATTATGTCGAAGCCAGAAATATAGTGTATGTCTCAACAAATTCTATTCTTCGAACTTCTTTGCATAATTCAGAGTATGAATAACTTAAGAAATACAACGGAAAAAAATTACAGTGAATGAGGAAAACATCACCACCAAAAATGACACATGAATCATGTAGCTGCTGAGATTGTATTATTGAAATGATCAAAATACAGAAAGCTCAGTGAGCTGCTTTACAAAAACTTGATCCTGGTTCCCTGAATGATCAACCCTTACATTAAAAATCATCTTTGAATAAATATTGGAGATCCCCCAACAAGTTTCGAGAGTCGGTTTTAACCGCCTCGGCCAAAAATAGCCACAAATCCCACCAAATCTGGAACTGTCCACCATGAAAGACGAACCGATTTTCTATGAAAAAGGGGTCTGAACAGACGTTTGTTTATCTTCAACGTTGACACTTGGGAAAAACATGAAGGAGGTTATTGGATATGGGCATGTTTTGGACAAAACACTCCTTCGGTTTCGCCAAATTCGTCCCCAGCTGGTCGTAACATCTCCCGCAAAATCAGGACTGTAACATAAAAGAAAAAATCTAGAAACAAGGACCTCAAAGATGGCTTCGATTATCCCTGCTCGTGACACCTGTGAAAAAAATGAGAGAGAATTTTGTTCTTCATCCCATTACAGAGAAAAATCTCTCTCAGTTTTTAAAAATGCATTTTCATTTGCCTAGAATATCCTCCAGAAAAAGACGTGTTGAACAGGCAAAAAATTGTGAAAATGAGAAAAGTGGTTTTGTTTTCGGGAAGGCAGTATTCCGGAGCCCCCCTGAGGTGGTAAGAAGTTTTAGAGGGGGTGGGGTCCGCTGGAATAGGGTGCTGACATGTGTATGGGGGGTGGTTTTGGTATACTACCATTCCGGACCCCCCCTCTCGTTAAACTCCGGATAGTGAGGGGGGGTCTGGAATTATTAATGACCTTTGATTAAAAAGTTTGATGTGAGTGGATGGAGCGTGATGTATGAAAATGTGTGTGGGATTTTGGGTGGGGTAGACTTAGGATAACATAGGTTTGTGTTTAATTTTTGTTATTTGTTTTTACTATTATTTATTACATGTTTTGTTTTTAATATTTTATGTTTTCTGTATGTTTTGTTTACATTTTTGTTTTTTATTTGTTTTATATTGTTTTATATATATTTTGTTTTTTATAAATGTTTTATATTTTTTAATTGTTTTATTTAATCTAAAAACTAACCTATTTATTAAACTAACTAATTATTAATTAATTAATTAATTAATCATTAATTAATTAATAGTTAGTCTAACAATTATTTTATTTTAAATTATCCTATCAAAACAACTTTGTTAGGATAACAAGTATTAGAGAATGTCACTAACCCTTTAGCATTATTCGTTCATTATCCTAAGTTCATTTATTCATGGATGGAAGGCGTGTGAGGCATACTCAATGGGTCGAAAGGACAAGGGAGTGAAGGTGCAGTGGAGGATGAAGGATGCAACAAGATGATGGAGGATCGGGCGAAATGGATGGAGGGGAAAAAAGGGGTCAACCGAGCCAGAAGTCTTCATCATCGCGAGCGAAATGCCAAATCAACAGTCGAAGAATTGAGTTGCCTATGCTTATAGGTCCCCAACATAGGCTCCACCTGGGGATGGCGGCTTCTTTCAGGAGGTGTCAAGAACCACGGACCTCTGAACATGTAGATCGGTGCTTTATCCATTGGGATGATCCCAAAATCTTATTCTACAACATGTACCTGTTTTGATCTTGCAACTGAAACCAAATTAAGATAAACACTGCTGAAAAAGAGATGCTCAGAATGTTGAGCGTATTCGAAACTGCTACCTACCCTACACTAGTGACAATTTCATCGTTCTAAATGATACAATAATTCCAATGCAACCAATCAAGTAGTTGTTGAGACCAGAGGACTGTTTGACTGATCGTTAGCACAGTGAAAAGCACAGCTTGACCTTTTGCCCATCGACTCAAAACTGCAAAGTGAAAAGGCCATTGCTGAAAACATGTTTGATATTTACCATAGAGACGTTGACAATCTTGATGAAAAAAGGTACTACCATAGATAGATTGAGGCTCTACAGTGAAAAATTTCTCCATATAGGTAGCTATAGGATCAAGGTAGAAATGACATGTTCCTTGATTTTTGGATGGTAGCTCTGGCACTGTATCTATGTTATTTTCATCCTCATGCAGTTCCTGACATGGCTGCAACTGCTTTGATCGGCTTTGTAATGAGACTTCTGCTAAAAAAGACAATGAAGTTGATTGCCTGATCATGTCAATATCATAACAGTGTTTTATCCCGTAGCTGAATGATGGAAAAAGTCTTTGAAAACACAAGTCATCCAACACATCTGATATTGGATCCTGTAGAAATTGAACTGACTGATGTATTGGTTCCACTGAAACTTCCTGATTTTCTATGTATTTATCCTTTAGCATATACTGAAGATTCCTTTTCAAAAACTGAAATGAATTAAAGCATAATGGTACAGAGTTACTGTGGATTAATTCATAATTTGTCTTAGGCTCTAAGCTTTCATCATGAATTTGAAAATCAATGTAGGTCAAGGGCCACGATTCTGGGTTTAGAACAACCTCCATATCCTTAATGGTATCTTCGACTGATTGATCAGAGAAATTTCTGTCTTCACTATTTTCAACTGGCCTAGAGTTTCTTTTCAGAAATTGAAAAGATGAGAAACATAAGGGCAAAGTGTTTTCACTTACTCTGAGATTTTCTGCACTTTGATCCTTGCTGTCATAATTTCCATGTGCATATTGATTGTGATATCTAAGCTGTAACTGATCTTCTTCCTGCCAACAACATGCTGTTGGTTTCTCTGAATAGTCAACCTCTATTTCAACCTCATGATCATCATCATATTGGTCACACTTGGGTAAATCGTCCATGGGTGAAATTCCATTGAACATGCATATCATGTCGGGACAATCTTCCACCACTCTCTAATTTTGAACTTCATCTTCGACTGTATGGTGAATGGAATACATGAAAGAATCATTATCCAAACCATGGTACCAAGGGTGAACAGAAAAATGTTTGGGAACTATGACCATTTCTTTCTCTGAAATAAATGGAACATGATGTCTTTGGACAACAAGCTCCTCTTTTATGCTAATCTTCTGCATCATCTCTTCCATGGTGCTGACCAGAATGTCTAGTTTAGCTTCTGAAGATTTTAGATGCTCCTTTTCTTTGTTCTTTACTTTTGACCTTTTGATTAGCAAGTTGGCCTCCACATCAAATGTAATGCTCTGTATTTCTTCAAGGCTTGCAGTGTTCCTTTCTCTTAATTGGAATGACATGT
>JASDQU010227971.1:5226-16162 GCA_032191745.1 Picea mariana | reverse complement strand
TTGGAAGGCGACCCGTGCTACTCCAGCTTCCCTTTCTCTAGCAGATAAGTTCTCCAAAACCTGGTTGACTAGAAAATAGTTGTCCCAGATTGCTTCTACCTTGGCGAGTAAATTTTGTTGGGCCGCAGAGACTCTACTTCGAATCACCATCGCCTGGGATTGGAACATCCTGATATTTATCACTTTGTTTTCTGCGATCTCCACCCTAGCCTGTAGTTGTTCGATCAAATCCTTTTGATGGCTTGCTTGCATCTGACCATCCCAGACCACTAGCTATGCTTGCTCTAGCTTAGTCTTGAGTAGCTCTATCTCGTTTTTATCAGCCAACCTGGCCTGCTCTATTCCCATGCTCACCTGGTCTTTGGCAGTCTCTGTTGTTGTGGCTAGTCTGGCTTCAAGGGTCTTGATGAGGCGATTTTTTTGTTTAAGCTGGTTTTTCAAAAGCCCGAATGAAAATTGATTCGCCGAGGCATATGCTCCTAATGTCCCTGCTATTTCAGTCGCGAATTGTTCATTCTTCTTGTCCTTCCCATCAGTTATGACTTTGTATTTCTTGGTTGTTGACTCTCCTTCCTGATAGAATTCCCTCTTTACCACTGCCTTTCTCTTCTTATCGAAGAAGAACTCATTCGGAGGAAGCTCTTCTACCCTTATAGGCCTCAACTCTTCATTGAATATCCACCCTACGTCAATATTTCCCTGAGTTGACTGCAAGGGAGTAACTGATGTGATAGGCTCTCTGATGTGCTTCGCTGATTTTCCCGGAGTAGTAACCGGACTCTGCTTCTTCCGTGGGTCGGGAGTCTTAATCTCTGCTTTCGAATTCTTAGTTTTCTCTCCCTCGTCCTAGTGTTTTTTTCGATCGGGAGTCACATCCTTAGAGCCTTCGACATCTTTTTGTTTGACCTCCACCGTACTTGGACTCTCACCCCGCAACACTACGGGAAGACAACTGCGTCTATGTTCTTGGAACTTCAGAACATCGGCCCTCTCCTCAGGTGCCAAGGTTTGTATCTGAGCTAGAATCTCAGCATAGGACCTTGCACCTTGGAAAATGTCATTCGAGGGTGAATTCTCGTGCTCAAATCTCTTGAGCCCGCAATTGGCCAAATGATTGCTCACAACCCTTTGTGGATCGTGCTTCTTGTATTCAATGAGGACCAAATTTAGGTCTTCCAGGTCTGCTACCTCAGCTTTGGCATGCCTAAAATCTAATAAAGAATATGAATTTAAATGAACAGGAAAAGGTGGCCATACCTTATTTGAGTATCCCTTAAGCTCCTTGCTTATACCACCAATTACTGTTTGTCTAGCAACCTCATGACAAGCCAACTTGTCGGGAATGAACAACAACAATGCATGCGGGGGAACAGAAGCCCCGAAAACTCTGAGATATGAAAAATTGGCTTCTACATACCAGTCGGCTATGCTGCTCAAATTTGTCACTATACTGTCCAAGATCCTAGGTGGCGGGTGACCGAAAATAGTGACATGCAGGGGCACCATCACCCAGTTGAATATTTCATATATGAAATTTGTTTCTTTGTTTTCCCACAATTTCACATGATAAACGTGGATAGGCTCGTCTTCTGTTGGGGTCCAACTCCAGCTCATTAAGGGAAATGGTGTTAAAAAAAACATGGCGTTTTTAATGTATGCAGACATGAAAAATGAAGACACCTTTCTGTTCTCTTTCTGCACCCGATACTCTGTGACCCGACTGGTCAAGCTATCAGACAACATTTTCGCCCAGTCGAAGGAACTACCTTCGGCGACCCGAAACATTAGAGGCACCCATGGAAGAAAAAAATGTGAGGTGTCCTCTCTCCCATATAACCTGCATGTCATAAGAGCTACATACTTGTACTGCGGTTCTAAGGAATCTATTGAATATATGTCGTGGCTGTCAACCCTGAACTTCGCGGTGTGTGAAACCCAATCTTTTATTAAGATGGACATGGTTTTATCATACTGTACACATTCTTTCTGTTTGAACTCGTCCAAGAATTCGACGCCATATGTATAGTCGGACGTTGTGGGAAGCTTATACATGGCTTGCAGATGTTCAGGCCTGAAAGTCCCGATGGTGACCTTCTGCTCATTCATGATGGTTCTGGTTGGTATGTCCACATGGTATAATTCCCATCGGACCATGTCATAATATGGAAGCAATCGTGGCCTGGCTGCTACTTTATGCATTCCAGATTGAATGACGATCTTATACTTGGTGCTTATGTCATCTTTTTCATTGTTGCTAGAGTCATCAAAATAATCCACCAATTCGGCCTGCAAAACATCAGAAACGAATGACCAATTCGTGACCGAGTCGATACTTTGAGGCGAAGTATCAACGACATTGTCCGAACCTTGTCCCGAAACCTCTACATTGGCCTTGGATGCTTTTTGCGGGGCCATGCCTGGAGATTTTGCTTTAGCTCTTCTGCGATAAAAATACGTATACATACAGAAGTTAACTCACTGAGAAAATGTGCTCTGTGTAATATGAAAATGAATTTGTTATAATGAACCACAGCTCTTATATATATTTGAAAACTCGGTACCTTTCAGAACAGGTCTGTCAAATCATGTTTAGAAATAAATTTTTCCATAAAAATACGATCGTTTTTCATCGATTTGCCCTATTTCCTAATTAATGCCATAAATTTTGGCGGTTTGAAATGTCAGTTGGCACATGGAAGGAACAATGGTTACCTCGTAAAATGTGCAAGCATCAAAACACGAGATATATTGATTCAGCTTAATTAATCCGGTTTTACCAATGTTAATTTATTTTTCGGTACTCGTTGTATCGGAATTTTTTCTTTAACTCTTTGAACCTCTAAACCCCAAATTTGCGATGATCGATTTTGGTTAACAAAACCGCAATTGTGATTAGGCGCTTAATTGACTTCGTAATTACTTATATTCGCCATATCGCAACTCGGAGCTTTGAAGGTAAGTTTCTGGGAAATTTGCATGCCGAGCTGCGAAACCGCGAGATCGCGATAATACGACTTAATTAAAAGGGAAGATAAACTCGGATTGAGTGATTAATTAATTATGTTCACATCCTTATCGTGATTTCGTGAGTCGGGGCTTAGACAGTGTAACTTTTAAAAAAGAAAACGCCGAGTGGGGAATTGCCGACAGAAGGTTACCATGGTTTAGCTTTTACTTTTAACCTTGACACGGGTTACTAAAATAAGGACTTCGCGGTCTCGGCTATCGGGGCTACGACAATAAAATTTTGGATTTGGTGAACGTCGAGGTGCGAAAACCTGATGACGTTTAATCATGGTTTAGGAAAACTTTACTCCTGTTGCTGCCCTAGGTGAAAAATTAAAACGATTTCACCATTTTGTTGCTCGGGACGTGTGAACTACGTGATTTATAGCATCTGACCTACGAGATCCCGAGGTATAACAAAAAGAGGAAACATTTTTACGAAATGTAAGACTCGCCTCGAGAGTACAATAATCATCGATGTTTGTGTGATAAAGCTTCAGAGATTTTGAAATCACAGACGGAAAATACGAAAACCATCTTTCGATTTCGAGCATTAAAAATGAAATTTGTGAGGGGCTAGAAAAAACAAAGGCGACTCCAACAGAAGTGATGTGATCTAATGCATACTCCTAATATAATGGTTTGTTGTTATGATTATGTGTTTACATTTGTCTTGTATATGGATGATATCTTTATGTTTGTGATTAATCTTAATGTTGTTAATTATAATGGATGGAATGAATGCAAATGAATCCCTAAGGAACACAACCCCCACTAAACCTTTAACATTCTACATATTAATTAATTCCAACTATCATATGCACCTTGGGTGATACCTCCTTCCTCTTGGAAAATTGAATATGTCGACACACAAGACTACATCAAACCATTGTTGGACACCTTCCATGGACCATTGGGTCTATCATAGAGACAATAACATGGTTTTGGTGTTAGGACCTTAACCGATGGAGAGTACTAGTGATTGGAGAAGGTCTAGATTCAAGATTAGTTGAAAGGAAGGATACATGAATTTTCCTATGAGGACAATGCATACATAGGTTAGGATATTGCAAGATTTAAAGAGAAATACATGTCTGAGTGCTTGCATGAAATATTTTGGTCATATTTTATAGTGAATTTGCATGAATTGATGGAAAGGAATATAGAGAATCATCGACATTGCATTTCACTAAGCAAAGTTGAGTGGAATACCAAAACTTTGGTAAATATTCAATGGTATGACAACAAAGTGACTCAAGCAATTTATTTTTTATATAGAGGCATAGTATAATTCTATGCTCTAGAATTCGTAGTATAATATCATCAATCTTTGACCAAGGTGAACAAATTCTTTAAGAAAGCACCACTAGGAAGGGTAATAGAAGAAATACCAATGTGGATTGGCTCAAAGGAAGGATGCATGAATTGCCTGCCGAGAAAGTGCATACATAGGTAACGATGTCACAACATTTCAAGAGAAATACCTATTCAATTGCTTGCATGAAATATCGTAGTTAGAGTTTCCAGTGAATTTGCTTGAATGGATAGAAAGGATTATGGAGAAGCATTAATGTTGGCATTCATTGTGAAAACTTGAGTTGACTACTGAAGATTTGGTAAAGATTTAGTAGTATGGAAAGAAAGTGACTTGAGCAGTTGATTTCTAGTATAAAGGAATTGTAGAAGGTTATGCTCTCAAATTTGTAATAGAATGTCATTAATATTTGACCAAGGCACTCAAATTCCTTAAGAATGGACCACACAAAAGGATGATAGAAAAATACTAGTGCAGATAAATATGGTGTTGGTGGAATGGGGTATGTTTTTTAGCTCCATCAAGATTGGAGTGTAATCCCTGCATAGGGAGGTGGAAATATAGGAGGACCTAATGGTAGATTCAATGTCATAAGATGATTAGAGGGATAATGATGGTAAAGGTAATGGGATCTAAAAGAGAACGGTGTAAGCAACAACAAAGAAACATAGAGATCTTAGAGTACTAGTGGTAGGAAGAAATGGAAAAGATTTGCACCATCCAAGAGTCATTGATTAAAGGTGATGGTCCTAAATGGAATCGGGAGTGTAAGATGATGCATAATATAAGAGGAGAATTGAAATATATTTGGTCAGCCCCAAAATAAAATATCAATAAAAAAATTTGTTGAGAAAATAACAATATTCCATGAAGGAAATAACATTGGAAGAAATGAGGTGGTGAACACATGATGGGGGATGCACATACTAAAACCAAAGGCATAGATATGTTGCCTTATTTTTCTAACCTAGGTGTGGCTACAGAATTTGTGGATGAGTAAAACTAATAAGATCCATTAAAATATGCATTTGAGTTTGCACCATTTTAGTATTATAACCCTATGAATTGTCATACCATCGAGGAAGTAGACTGAATTGGAAATGAAGTTGATCCATATTATGTCCTTAACCCTACACCTTTTGAAACTTTTCAAGACCCTGTGACCATTGCTACATAGAGAGAAAGTGTGTGGTTCATTAGTAGTTCAAGTAGTCCCATGAAAGTGGTTGTGAAAGGGTGAGTGTGACATCCCAAGGGATTCAAAAATTGACTTCAATATGCTAGTTCTATAAGTGTTTCCAAGGAGTAGCATCGGTGATCCAATTGCTAGGACCTTAGGGATTTGTGTTGGTTCAAATTCATCAGAGAATGGTGATGACTTAGTTGAATTACTCATCATTTTTTTTTCCTCTATTCCATGACAAGGGTGATGAATATATAAAGAAACATTGGTTACTCTATGATTCCATATGGAATGCATGAAGAACTCCATATGCTACCTTATTGGTGGAATTCCAAACAATGCTATGAGGGAGTTACAATGGTATTTGAAATGCAAGAAAAAATCTCTATTGTTGCATGGTGTGACTCTAATCAAGTTAAAGGAAAATTTTATGAAGGAGTTTCAAAATCCAAAGTCAAAGCAACACAACATTGTGGAGTTAAAGGAAATTAAGAAGAAAGTGAGAGAGATTATCTAAGAGTATGACCAGTGGTTCTAGGATTTCATCGACTAGTTGAGCTATAATATTCAGGAGGTGCCAACACAAAGAATGGTTTATCAAAGGCATGTTACCTCACATGTGCACATCCTTTATATAGAAAATGATATTGACAGAAAGAGAAGCATTGGAATTTGTTGTGCGGATGAAGTCTACAAGTGTAATGGTAGAATACTCAACTCAAGGATTAATTCTGAGACTATTGTAGTTATAGTGTCATCTCACAACATTGAAGAAGTAGATTCAATAGCTAGTGAAAGCCAAGTCAAGTTGAAAAGATGTAGTATGGTGTACATTACGCAAGACTGAAGGCCACCTACAAAATGATTACCCCATGACTCAAATATATGTTGCAATAGTATTTGACCCATTCTTGGGAGGTATATGGGGCAAAGAAAATGAAGCTCTCTACAAGATATGTAGGAATTTAGGGTATGACCTACATCATTGTTCGCTTATACAAAAGTTCATCAACATTGTGGTGGTAGTATACTACAATTTTTCCAGGTTAAACACTCATCATATGAAGGACTATTTCACATTATATGAATCCTTTAAGAGATTTGAAAAGAATTGGTTTTAGGTAGACTTAGGGAGAGGCAGAAACTAGAGTTAGAATTAGAATTAGAATATGAACCAAATCAAGATAATTGAGCACTAAGGAACAATGTGAACCATTCTCCACCATGATGTTATAATTGTAATAATGAGGTGGGGCATATTGCATGAAATTGTCTGCAGTCGCATAAACCTCACTACGACCATTGTCATAAAACAAAGCATAACACTTAGTACTACTCCAAGATGATAGATAAACGGGAGGCACAAGACAAACAACAACGCAGTGTGAACATGGTTAATTCAGATTTGTATATCCTTAGTGGTACTAACCCATGTCAAGTGTACATAGGCATCAATGTTGTCACTCATGGCGGTGTGAATATAGGGTTCAGTGTTGGAGCCACGAAGAAAGGATCAATCCATAGAGCATTGTAGAAGGCGCCAATGTTCCTTGGTATCCGAGAAAGGTTCCTTGGCCAAAGGCCTATACATTTACATTGCAGAAAGGTCACCCATTTAAGTTCTTCATCGATCACTTTGCATTAAAGTATTTAGTCGATAAGCCAATCCTAGAGGGTAGGATATAACACTGGTTGTTATTGTGTCAAGAATTTGATTTTGAAGTGGTTGTAAACAAAAGTAATAAGAATTTCAATATAGATCACCTATCTTATGTGTAGCATGGGGAAAACCCAATGACAATGGAAAAAATTCATGATGTCGATCTCTTTTCTGTAAAATTCATTTTGAAGTATTTCGTTGAGATCATTAAATTCCTTCATACAAGATCAACACCAAAGGGATATGATCGACATTAATTTTGATAGTTGGTGTACACAATTCTAATTACCAACTCGTTGCATGATAGTTGTATTTGTTGGCTACTTATGGGATTTTGAAAATATACGTGATGGACCATAAGTGCATGGTGGTGCTTTGGGAGACAAATTATGGAAAAGGAGGGAGGAACTATGATGGAAAAGCCACACTGAGGAAATTTTTTCATGCAAGTTGTGGTGGAAAAATTTATTTACAGACCTTGTAAACTATGAAAAGCAATGTGATGTGTGGAAATGGGTGGGACAACCCTTGGTGATAGATGAGATGCCATTGCAACCAATTGTCATCAATGATCAGTTCTAACATTAAGTAGTATATTTTATTGGTCCCATAAACTCTTTAGCATGGTATTCGAGGTTGGAGTATATTATCACTACTACAAATCACCTAACATGCTAGGTCGAGGCTACACCTACCAAATATTTTTTGATGGAAACTACATCCAAGTTTATTTTTGAGCATATAGTTACCAAATTTGGATATACCCATAGTCAAACAAATGAGCAAGGCTAGCACTGCATCAAGGGAATAATCGACATGTTGGTAAAATATTTGATGATCCATCATCACAAGACACACCATACCACCCACAGGCCAACGAAATGATAGAATCATTCAAAAATATCCTTGAATGAGGTGTGTTCTATTAATCACGATGATTGGGATGAGAGGATTCATGTGGTCTTATGGGAATATAGAATGACATGTAACCCTCATGTATCATACATCATTTAATCTAGTCTATGGCATGGAAGTGGTAATGTTTCTTAATTATTTGATCCCAAGCTTACATGTAACCATTGCTATGTAGATGACCAATACACTATAGTTACAAGAGTGGTTGAATATGTTAGTGCAACTAGAAGAATACTAGGTTCTAAAAAGGTAACATTGGATGGTCCAAATATGGCTTCAAGAATCTTGGAACAAACAACATATCATATACAAGTAGTTTGGAGAAAGGTACTTAGTGTTACTATATGACAGTAAGTTCTAGAACCATGTAGGGAAATTACATATGCACTAGCAGGGACCATATAGGGTGGTGCAGATTAATAGTAAAGGAACAATATAGATAGCACATTTTGATGGCATGATGAGAAAGACTTGGTGAATGATGAACGCCTGGAACCCTATATGGCCCCCACCCCCATAGAACCATCCTAATAGTTTTTGGGGAGAATTTAGTGTATTATAGTATAATTTAATTTATGTATTTACTTTCAAAAATTTCCTTACTGCAAGTTATTTTTTGTAGTTTCATTTTTCCACAAGTCCAATGCATGTTTTAGTTTGTTGTTTGACGCTTTTGTGGGTCTAAGAATAATAAATCATAATAGGTCTAGAGTTGTGTAGACTTCATAAAAATCCACCAGATAAAATATCTATGGTCAAGGAATCGAAATCAAGATGGGTGATGGGCCAAAGAACTGCAACAAGATTTTTGAACTCCTCAGCTTGACTTTAATTTGTTAACCCGGGAATGTGTTCTTTGATGAGGTATTATGCACTATATGTACAAACTACACTATTACAATCTAAAGTAAATATTTAAGGCTAACTTGAATATTTTTTTCCCTTTCCTCCAATATTTTTTATCATGACCTTCACTCCCTTTCTTAAGAGAAGTAGAGGTGGTTATCAGAGTCACTATGTTGGTTTCCTTAGGACTAGTCTAACAAATATCTTGGCAGAGAGTATGTGCATGTGTCACAGGATAAAAATTATCTACATCATCATGTTACTTAGGTGGACTACAAGAACCTATTTAGGGTTGCCTATCTACTAGGAGTGAATGATACTAATACTAGAAAAGTGGAAGCTAATATAATAGCAAAGAGGATTCCCAATCTTAGCCTCTTATCCTCTATTACCTCACCCTCCAAGGTTGGTGGTTTTTCACTCTTTCTACCCCAAGTAAAGAGCCTCAAGAGAAAGGAGTAATGAGATTGTTTTCCATTGTTCTAGAGAGGAACAAGACAACAATCATAAATTTGTTGGAACATTGGGTTCCTTGGTAAACCTCACTATGTCAGATTAAGGGAGTTGACCAATTATTAGGTGTAAACATCGACTAAACTAATGGTTAATTGTGTCCACTTTGGATTCTAGATCCACCTTTTGTGGACAGGTACAACCGACATGACCCTGTGATTGTTTGTTGGTCCATGACTAAACCTATTTATATATGATCCTTATGGATCGGTCTATCATCATCAGGAGATATATCTTTGAGCTCTCATGGAGCATGCTTGTGCTTCAGTGCAATGGTGTCTTTAGATACCACCAATGCTTTTGGATCCTCTATTCTCCTCTATAGTTATCTACATGTCCCAACATGGTATCAGAGTTGTTGGTTTGTGATCTCAGGTTCACATAGAAGACTTATATGAGATTGAGATGGTGGTGAAGTTGTTTGATCTATGTTGAGAATTGTGGGTGTCTTTAATCTCTCTTTTGGAATGATGCCCTATTTTTCCATGTTTTGATCTATTGAAGCTATTTAAAACTAGGCTAGGGTTTTTATACTGAGCCATGTGTTGAGGAAAAGGTATGGAGAACCTCACTCCAACATTTTTGAAACTTACTTGGCTAGGGTAAGATAATTGGGATTATCACTCGGGGTTTATAGCCTTAAACAAAATTATCAATTGATTTTCAAGTAATAAGTACAAGGAACCAATGTTGTCCTTTTATTTTTATATTTAAATTGTGCAAAAGAAAAAAATAAAAATATATGTATTGTGTTGAGATTTAAAAGAAAAAATAAAATGCAAATCTGAAAACAATATCAGGGATTATACATGTGAGGTCAAAATCAGAAAAATGATTTTATTAATTTCACTCCAAGTTACAATCATAACTTTTATTTCAAACCCCTATGAGGGTAAGGACCGAGATCATATTTAGAATTCTTCAATTGGCATCATACAAAAAGACTCTGACAACAAGTGAATACTGAGACTAGAAATCTAGATCAACTTAGCCACGAAATTATACTCTACTAACTCTGCAAAATATTCCCTATCAGTAATGAAAAATAATTCATGAGTAGATCATAATACAAAGACTGCTAAGATCAAATGATCAACCTTTCTAGAATAAGTTGTTGAATGATACATCTCAAATCTTTGAATCCCATTATCTTCAATAAGACCTTGTTATCAACAAAAAGGTTAAAACTCTACGATAACTCAGAATGAATGAAAGTATTTAATCTCAAAGGTTTAAGAGCATACCTCTATCAGAAATTATTTCTTGTACTTCCCTTTGTCCCTTCCTTTGACCAACTTTTTATCTTCCTCAAAAGCAGTTGTGGTAGTTTCAAACTACCATTAGTTTCATAATTGACTTAATATTAGTTAGGGATAAATAATAATAATAATAAATAAAGGTTTATTAAATAATAACTAATAGGTGGGACCCCTAATCCTTTTAGTCTTTTTTATTTTGATTTCCTCCTTATTGCTCCATAATTTATTTAAATAATAAA
>JASDQU010227970.1:0-17281 GCA_032191745.1 Picea mariana | reverse complement strand
ATATGTTTCCCTTGCATGACGTGCCCTTCAGGATGCACCATGTGCTCCAAGGGTGGCACCCGCCTCTTTCCATTTTTCTTGTGTGATGTGCCCTTCAGGATGCACCATGTGCTCCAGGGGTGCCACTCGCCTCTTTCCATTTTTCTTGTGCGACGTGCCCTTCAGGATGCGCCACGTGCTCCAAGGGTGCCACTCATCTTTTGACTGACTTGGTAGACATAAAAAACCCTTGGATTCAATACTCTACCGGGTGAACTTGTGGGAGACTAAGGGCCTCTAAGGAATAAGGCCCCCACCTTATTGCGCTCCCCTTAGAATCATCGTGACCGAGAGTCGCAGTCTTCCCTCACGGCATCATGGGTCCTCTCGAACTAGGTAAACATTAACCTACAGTTCAAGCTATAGCGGGAGTGCTAGTAGGTTGTGGAAGGGTTGTTGTCCACACCACTCTCTCAACATATCTTCTATTCATGCGTGACCCCTCTACTTGACATGTGAGTCTGGTCGGTAAGCTATCGTCAGCTTGAATCATCAATGAATCATGTCAGTAATATTTTCATAATCATATCATCTAATAATATGCACTAATATCACATATAAAAAAATCAAACCCCAATGGTTCACTCCCTGACTCGATTTGGAGTCCAAGGGGTTCCCTCAATGCCTTTGCATACTCGAGGTCCAAAATCCTGCACACTCAATAAAACTAAGTCAATAACACCTGTCTATGTCAATGTAGCAAAACAACATGACATCAACCCATAACACATTATAATCAAAATCAAATGTTTTAATATCATAATAATCCAGATCACTTGCGAGCAAGTGTCCTCAAAGAATAATTTCCCTCAGTGTGCAAGAGCGGGATGTTACATCATATGGGTAAGATATGAAGTTGATTCCATTGATTTAGCTTTCTCTTAATAAGAGTAAGTAAAACCCATATGTATTGGATAAGAGTATATACCCTTTGAAATACCCTTGTTAATGATATATTACACTTTATATTTACACAAGCATTTAGTTGAAGATGAGATTCTATTACCCTTTGGATAAGATACTAGTTGAAGATGGCGATGTATAACCCTTTGTATTTACACAAGATTTGGAATCACATGGCCAAGTCCTCATTGTCCACGGGATTTATGACAGGATGGATCTACCAAAATGATTCAGAGGCCATTCTCATCCCCTGTATTGATGGGTTCACTGGAAGAAGGTCGATAATCATATAAACAATGCTTCACAACCACATATAAATGAATTTTTACAAGTGTTAAATCATCGAATCACATACACTTAGTATATAAAAAGGTCTGTCATAAACATAATTCCAACAACTTGGAATCATATAATACATTTTCTATATCAATTCCACCTCCAAGTGTAATACAGACCTGTTGATACTTAGTTCCATTGCTTTGTAGATGGCATATTTCTTCCATCCAACCAAACATGGCATAAAGTTAATCATTCACTTTCATGGACTATGCTCCATAGCTATTGGATGCATGAAATCTGATTTCCCATATAGATAACCGTTACTCCATTACCAAAATTTGACCCATGTCCTATTGCTAGATTTACCAAGGTTATTTGTGATAATATTAAGAAAACAAAACATATTTTAAATGGGCATGGGTAGTGGAGTTATGCATCACCCTATTATAATTGTTTCTAACATAAAGAACATTTCTATTATTTTTTTATTTTTTTTTCTTTCTTCATATTTTTTGTTGGTTAATGTTGGAGATATTAACTTGTACTTGTCTTGTGCTTAACTTTTCATGAATTTCCAAAGGATCGATATTGAGGAGAGGTCTTGACATGGGATTCTCCAAACATTCCTCGAAAACTCTATAGGCTCTCCTAAGAAGGAAGAAGAGGAACTCCTTCTTCGACTGAGACTCCGAGTGACCATAGACAATCTCGTCAAAGGAGATTATCAAACGATTCTGTGAATAGATCAACTAAAGAATGTGCTCAAGAAACTGGTATGGATGCAACCTTCTGATATAGGTTGCATATTGATACTCCTAAACCTGAGAATGTAGGGAATACCTCAGGACAAAAGAATATTTTTGGTAATTTTCTTTGATTTTGTTTATTTTTGTTGTATTTTTGTGTATTTAAAATTATGTGATGTTAAATGTTGTAATTACTTTCAAATGTGTGTGTATATAATGAGTTTAGAGCAAGGGACGACAATGAATGAGAGATTGAGTTTCATGAAGATTCTAATTTTGGTGCAGAGGGTGAAGGTGGATTTAGGAGGCCGCGTTATCAAGAAACAAAAAATTACACACCTAAGTCCACCTATGCTTCGGATGTTGGTGATGAACTTCCCTGGGAAGGGATTACTGAAGCAATGACCCTTGATCGATGCTCGGGTGTTAAAAGGAGGTTGGAAAATGATTTGGAGGTCTTGGACCTCCCTCAGAAGAGTAAACAAAGCTTGCAGATTGTTTTGCATTCATTGCAAAACTTTATGGATGCATATCAAAAGATGGGGCCAATCACTGATAGTTTTTTCGATCTAATGAGGTGGAAAAAGTCAGACATGATGGGCCTTGATAAATGGGAGGCTGTAAAAAATAAAGCTTCAAAGGAAAATGCAATTTCGATGTTCAATTTCAAATATGGGCCAAAGAGGAAGATGTTGAAAGTGCAATATTTTAAGCACCCCAACGTTGCAGGACATCTGTATAACAGGTTTTTGAAAGTATATGGGAAATTGTCGTGCAACGATGAGGTTACACACTATTTTTCAAGACACTTTTATGCAACGTTTTTGATGCACATGCACCTTGATTATACTATTCTATCGTATGATTATGATTCGATCGGTAAAGGATGGACATATGATCGCAAAGGAGCACATCAAAATGCGACACTATCAAGGCCTCTAAGACCTTTAGTATCTCCCCCACCAGGGGAATTTGCTTCACATTCAGAGTTGCGAGCTTCATCAAAAGTTGGAAAAGAGGCTAGGACTGCAATCGAGGAATATTTGAAAGCAATTTTTTATGGTGTTGATGTTGGCTTGAACCGTCGGCGAGCGGAAACCAAATCCTGAGCCATATTTTTTTATAAAACAGATGCGGAGTTAGATACCATGTTAGTAGAATATCTTAAGGATTATGAAATTTTTTTCTGTGATGGTTGGAAGAAGTTCATTAAGAATGATGACCCGAAAAACATATTGGTATGTGTTCTAGTTAGTAAAATTTTGACGCATTTTAGGATAGTTTACTTCTAATTCTAGATTTAGATATCATTGTATCTATATAAATAATCGAGTTGTTATTGTCATTAATTGCGCTTTGGATATATGTTAAATGAATCTCCAGTAAATTGGGGACTTGATTCCACAACTTAAAATTTGGATGGGTTGAATCAGGTATGTGTTTTCTAATATCCAAATATGAGCACTTTAGTTGTCCAATCTCCAATATTTTGAATAAAATAAACAACATTTATAACTTTGTATAAATGTGAACACATTCAATCCTAGATTTGGTTCTTAGTTGTGTTGATCGCAGATCCCTATTCCATCTCCTACTACTTGGGGAGGCTTGTCTCAATTCTCATTGGGAGAGTTTGAAGAGGGTGGGAGTTCACAGAGATCATTTAATGTGTTAAAATCATTTAAATTTAATGTGTTATAATCATTTAAATTTAATTTTAAAAATTTCAAATTTGAAATGTGTTATATAGCGTAATGTGGAGAAGAGAGTACCTGAGAGTGCGCTTTGGAGGGAGATTGGAATTGACGAGGAAGTGGAGGAAGCACCCATACTTGGGAAGGATGGGTCCAATCAGGATGATTCATAAATGTACGTTCATTGAACATTAGTGAGTTTTAATTTTTTTTTATGTTGGGGTTTTATATAAAAGTGTTCAAGCTTATTTTGAATAAGCTTGTATTTTTTACTTTTATCAAATTTTTGTTTTCTCAAAATTTTAGTTTAGCGTTTCCTATTCAA
Source organism: Picea mariana (assembly GCA_032191745.1). Lineage (NCBI taxonomy): Eukaryota > Viridiplantae > Streptophyta > Pinopsida > Pinales > Pinaceae > Picea > Picea mariana. The sequence continues at coordinate 13,295 of JASDQU010227970.1, read as the reverse complement.
TGCTTTGATCAATTATTTTGAAAGATATAAAACCCCTATATAATCTTATCATTGTCTTAAATGGTGTACATTCAAACTTATTTAAGTTTAGATCACGATGAAGACCTAATTTTGAACTTGCACATTTGATTATTTGAGAACGTACTCTATCCCACATCAGAAAAGGGAAAGTTTCTAAATTTTCTTCGATTGCATTCCTTTATTTCTTGTCCAAGAATGGTGTAGTATGGAAATTTGTGTTTTCTATATACAACGAAGTGAATTCCTTCTTGCCAGTGTATTGTCAAACTGTTAACTAAATTGGTTACTAACCACAAAAACCAACATTCAAGTAGATTTACAAATAAGCTATGCATATGTATATGTGAGCTAGCTCACACATATTGTATATGTGAGCTAGATCACACATAATTTCAAAGAGCATTTGATTATATGTGTAACATACCACTCTTGTGTGCACTGAGAGAACTTATTCTTTGAGGACACTTGCTTGCAAGTGATCCATATAATTATACTATTGGTCATTTGATTATGATTATGAGGCATTATGGATATGTTATTTTGCATGTTTTCATAGACAGTTGTTATTGATTGGGTTCTCCTAATTATGCGTGACTTGGGACCTCGAGGATGTAGAGGCATCAATGAAACCCCATGGACTCTGAATCGAGTTAGGGAGTGTACTATTGGTTTTTTATTATTGTTGATATGACATATGCACATCTGATTAGATGTTATGATGATTGATTTTATTTCTACCATGATTCATTGATGATGCAAGATGACGATAAATTTCCAACCAGACTCACATGTGGAGTAGAGGGGTCATGCACGATAACCAAAGACATTGAGGGAGAGGTGTGGACAACATCCCTGCCACAACCTACTAGCACTCTCGTCGTGGCTTGCACTCTAGGTTAACTATTACCTAGTTTGAGAAGACCCATGATGTCGTGAGGGAAGACTGCGACGGTCACTCATGATGATTCAAAGGGGTGTGCAATAAGGCATGGGCCTTATTCATTAGAGTCCCTTAGTATCCCACAAGATCACCTGGTGGAGTATTGACTCCAGGGGTTTTTGATGTCTACCAATTCATTCAAGAGGCGAGTGGCACCCTTGGAGCACGTAGTGCATCTTGAAGGGAACGTCATGAAAAAAAAATGGAAAGATTTGAGTGGCACTCTTGGAGCACATCGTGCAAGAAAATGGAAAGAGGTGAGTGGCACCCTTGGAGCATGTAGTGCGTCCTAAAGGGAACATCTCACAAGGGAAACGAAACGAGGCGAGTGGTACCCTTGGAGCACCTAGTGCGTCCTGAAGGGCACGTCGCATTGTTAAGTAATAAGTGAATAAAAATAGATGGAATTAGAACAAATGATGTGACAAGAAATATTTAAAAACATTTTCCCTAATAAAAATGTCGCCCAACCTAGGAAATTAAAATGTAGGTCTAAGTAATACTTGTGCAAAAAAAATAAAATTAATCAAAATTAAACATGTGAGAAGAAGGGGGTAAGCAATTCAATTAATTTATTAAAATCAAATTAGATTGAGGGATTAAAATTTTAAAAGGGAATTGATTGTTTTGTTACATGCGCTAATTAAAATTTATTAATAAAAAATAAAAAGGGGAAAAAGGTAATTTTATACACTTGCTAATTTGAGTTTTAGATAAAAAGGGAAAAGAGGGAAACATAAAAGAATTAAGAAACTAAGGGAAAAGGGGGAAACATAAAGAAAAAGGGAAACATAAGGATAAAGCATAGTGACTAACTTAGTAAGGAATATTTCCTTTAAGAACTTTCTAAATTGAACTCAAGTAGGAATTTAGTAAGGGCGTGAGTTATTAAAATGTGTAAGGGAATATGGGGACACCTAGAAGCGATTCTAGGAATGCTTTTAGGTGGGTGAGGGAAATAGGTGTAATTAAATAATTAATGAAATTAATTTGCGGTGCAACTAAAGGGATGGGTGACATGTGTATGGGGGAGGTTTTTCTGAATTACGTTGTATAATTTTTGACTTGACTAACTTATCTTGTGGGAGTTGGGATACCCAGCTTGGGTACGAAAAGTAGCTCGACCTTTTGAGGTGAGATGGTTCCTAGTTGTTCTTTGAATTGGATTTCATGCCTCCTTTGCAACACGGGGGAATAAGGGGGAAGAAAAGTACCCCTAGCGTAGGTTGGTAGGTACCAGTGAAGTCACATCGGTCGGCAAGCGGAAGCTGTAGGGAGCGTTCGGGACAATGAATCGAAGTTGTCACCTTCGGATACTGTACACATGCTTTTATTTTTCATGGTGTATTACTATTGATCTTATGCTTTCATTTATGTACTTTTATTGTGTAAAAAAAAATGTTTTACTTAGCATTTGTTTTATCGAGAACTTAAAATCACCATAGCTTTACTCTCACTGCATCGATTAGATCTCCTTGGCCACGGATCCTTGATTGTTGTGATTTTTCTGTTTGTTTTATTGATTTTTTGAAGAGTTTGTGCTTTATATTTCGAACTCATCCCTAGTTCATCAATCCATGTGTAATGTACCTCAAATTTTACAAATAAAAGAAAATTCTATGAAACATTAATCTCCAATTTCATTTAGCAGACTCGTAGTGAAGAGAAGGTAGTATTTATCCCCATTGTTAATATCTATGAGGTTTTCTTATGTTCTAACTATCAAACGATGACATTTCTACCCCAGCCTAACTCACATTGAACAGAGTTCCTATATGAATAAATCTCCACATTCTACTGTTCCCCCTTCAGTCCTAAAGTTATTCTAATACTCACATATATATCGATATATTATATTAGGCTTAGGACTTATGATCCTAAACTCTCCCCTAAGCATAAGATTCTATACTTACACGGAAGAGAAAATCTCATTTATATACCATACATAACGTAATGAGGTCGGGAGTATATACCTTAGTGAAATGTTATTGGCTTAACATAAGGTATTTGACATCACTTTGCATGGAAAAAATCATCAAATGAATCTCCTATGATTATTGGTTGGGTAATGATCTTCCAGTCATCATCAACATAAAGGTTTTGGTTAATACAATGCAAACCTAACAATGTGTTTAACTCTACGATGTCTTAATTGAACGATGCCTCACTTGAACGATGTATTAACTGAAATGATAATAGTTAGAGTTAAATGGTTCTAGTTGGTCGTGTCACAAAGGGACTCCTCTTTACTTTGCATTTCGTAATACGAAAAATAAGGGTTCTTGTCAAACATGAGTTAAGCCTCTAAACCGACCATTAATGGAGGCCCTGTGCATGCAAAATTCAATGGTTATCACCTCACCCCTCATCCAATATGGTTGCGCCAACTCTGCCCCATCACATGGCTAGAGCCTATGTTCATACCATCAACATTTACTCTGCATAGTAAGAACTCTTTAGGGTTAGATGGGTCTCTTTTGTAATTTGTGAAGTTTTCTGAAATAACTCTGCATTTTTTCTCAACAAGGGGGAAATTGGTGACTTGGAGGTTTTTATCTGGTGGGAGCAGGCATCCCTACCCAACTGCCCTAGTAAGTTCACAATGCTCTTGTATTTTTAAAAGTTGGATGGAACCCTCGTGTTTTCGTTATAATGGAAGAACCTTTTGTACTGTAATTCTTATTATGACTTTTAGTGATAGTTTTCCTATGCTTGTTATTTTCCTTGTAACTCCTTGGACTATTCTCAGTTCTAGTAGGCTATAACCCATGATGAGTATACATGTTATATAACATTTTTATTTGGTGGATTCTAACAGACCACTAGCTAACTCTTATGACTGTAATGTTTTTAAAAGGACTTTTTGTATTTTCCATTCAACATATAACATAATGTGGGTATTATGTGTCCTGAACGATTCATTAAGGAATACCCTGCAGCATGGAAATATTTGAGTCTATGATAAACTCTTGGGTTAAGGTATTTCATATTGTTATTATATTTATATATGGGTGGAAGCTACCATTCAAAATTGGGTATTCAACATAGATATTAACTTTGTGTTGAATATTTGAGCATTGCTTTGTGAACTATATCTATATAAGGTTATGGAATACATTTCTCTCTACACTTCCTTGGTCATTTAATTATTAGAAGTTTCTTTTGATTTCCTTCTGGTGTTTATGTTCAAAAAATTGTTTATCGTGACCTAATGATGGGACCCCTAGTTTTTGCGAGGGTACCCATCAGGTCGATTTTGACCCACTTCTCCCTTCGATTCCATGGATGACTTCGTCAACTGCGTAGAGGCATGATGATTTGTACTATGGCCCAAAGTTAAGTGCAATCCAAAACATTCATGTGTTTTATTTATTTATAATCAATTTATCTCGAAAATTAAATTATCTGTTCTATTATTCATTGGTAGTTACTACTTGAAATTTCTTAGTCCCCTTACAAGGTTGGAGCATCTGAAAGCTTCAGAATTCTGGGCATTCTCTCATACAAAAGGTACTCAAGTTCCTTTACAGAACTCTCAAGACTTATTGTTCCAGGTTCTAACAACGAAGCTCTCGGTTCCAACCTAGATTATCGTATTGTGTAATGTTCCATCCCAATTCCTATTAACAAATGAATCCAAATGTTGTAACAATGTTCACTATTGGAATACTGTAATGCAGGACTTGCGTAAGGTTGCACACACCTTTGATTTTAGGTCTTGATTTGGGTTGCATAATAAAATTTAATGTTGATTTGCTGGAATTTCTCCTGTATAGTTGAAATGAAACAATGATAATGATTTTAATTCTAGGCTTGTTGATACATTGGTTATCTATTATACCTAAATTGTTTAAAAAGGGAAGAGCATAGCAAATTATATGATTCCAGAAAGCATGTCCTTCAATCTTAATTTTCTCCTGTATTATTATGTTTTCATAAACTTCGTTGTGGCCAATAGGGCTATTAGCTTTTCTTTTATTTCATTGATATGTGGTGGAATGCTCACAATAGTTATTTAAGGCTTTTTAAAATTGATACAATTAACTATATATAATTTATTTATTGATTACAGACTATGTATTTAGCCTATAACAATTATATGTATGTATATTCCAACTCCTATATAAATCAATAGACAATTCATCCAGAATTAAACGAATGGCTTATTCCAGAACTTTGTTTGTAACTGTCTGAACTAGTCGTTTTCATTTCGAGACTTTATTATGACTGTCTGCACTATGCATTTTCATTTATATTAAGATAGTCTAATCATTTTAACCCTTTATTTCTACCTGTGTGTTTGGTCTATATATAAAATATGTATATAAAATTCTAAGTTTGCAAGTGTATTTCCTGAATCATCTTGTTACTGAGAAACAGTAAAAACCGTAAGGACTATACTATATTTACTTCATCCCAATAGTGATAATCAATAGGGCGATTCGTCGAGAATTAAAAGAATATGACTATACAAATATAATAAATATGATCCTTACAGTGATATGACTATACACACACACACACACACACACACACACATATATATGTCTCAGTTTTCTTTTTACTTTCAAAATTTCCTTTAGCATTTTCACAGTGTAAATTCTATTTACAAAGAATTAAATTTCTCAGCAATAAGATTGAAATGATATCCTTTTAACACAGATGTATCCTCTAATATGTCATAATTAAGTTCCATACTCAGCCAAGATACAAGAAAGGTTTTTTCTCAACACCTTAGTTATTACAATTAACTAAATTTCAATTTCAGAAGAGATCTTATTTGACCCAAATAAATTTGATCTCTTCCCAACAATCATAATCATTAATTACAATTAACTAAATTTGAAATTCAGAATTTCCATAAATGGCAATAATTTTCCAATTTCGAATTTACTAAAAACAGAAATAATTTCCTAAGCAATTTCAGATTTTAAAATAATTTATTTTTGGGGATATCACATCCTTTCCCCCTTCAATAAAACACTATCCCAAATGTTCGTTCCTTTCTTGGAACATGATTGGATGACATTTCTAGAAATCTCCCTCCAACTCCCAAGTGGCCTCCTTAGGGATAAAGTGCTTCCATTGCACTTTTACCTGGGTGACGGCTCTGTTCTGAAGTGTTATTTCTCTCCTATCCAGAATGCATAGATGTTTCTATTGAAACTCGCCTTCTGGTTCCACCTGCACCAAGTTCCAATCGATCATATGAGTAGGGTCATGAACATAATTATTTAACAAAGAAACATTAATTACATTATGGATTTTTAGATTGGCAGGAAGTGCAAGTTGGTATGCTCCAGGTCCAATTCAAGCTAAGATATCGAAAGGGCCACAAAACCTAGGTGCCAACTTGGCACAGTTCCCTAGATTTAGTGAATGATTTTGGGCTTTGACTTTTAAATAGACGTGGTCTCCCACTTGAAATTTTAGGTGTCTTCTTTTTAGGTCCGCGTAACGTTTTTTTTCTGTCTTGAGCCTCCTTTAATTTTTTTCGTACTTTTCTTACCATTCTCTCCATTTCATAGAGCATCTCTGGTCCCACCATGAGTCTTTCCACTGGGTTATCCCAACTAATCGACATTGTACACTTTCTGTCGCACATCACTTTGAAAGGGATCATCTTAGCCGAAGTCTGGTACCCATTGTTGTATGCAAATTCCACCAAGTGTACGTAGTCTTCCCACTTGCTTGGTTTTGTTCTTACGTACATGCGTAACATATGTTCTATGATTTGGTTTGTTTGTCCAGTATTCCCATCCGTTTGTGGAAGATAACTCGTGCTGAAATTCAAGTTAGTATTTAACCTTGCAAACAATTATTTCCAAAAAGGAGATGTAAATTTTACGTCTCTATCCGATATCGCCATTTTAGGAATACCATGGAGTCTAAAAATTTATTTCATGAATATTTTAGCGATGTTAATGGCTTTAAAAATAGACTTACAGGAATAAAGTGTGCAGACTTACTAAGTTTATCGATTACAACCATAATTGAATCATTTTGTTTTTGAGTTCTAGGCAAACCTGTAATAAAGTCCAGTCATATTGTCTCCCATTTCCATTTCAGCACATGTAAGGGATGCAACCGACGAGCTGTGTGCTGGTGTTTAGCTTTTACCTGCTGGAAATCTTGACACTTAGCTAAGTATTTTGTTCTTTCTCCCTTCATATTAGGCCGATAAAATAAATTCCTTAGTGTTGTTACCGTTTTCTGGTATCCCCGGTGACCAGAATATGGTTTCTTGTGTGGTTCGTCCAAAATCGTTAACTTTAATTCCATTGAATCTGGTATGTATATTTTTTTTTTGAATCATAGTAGGTCTTTTCTGTCCAAAATCAGATCTGTCTTATTTGAATTTTCTGCATTATCTCATTATTCCGCCACTATTCTTGTGTAATTTTTGTCGTTATTACCTATAGATTTTATCCTCCACTCAAGATCATTTTTTTCCTTGCAATTGTTTATTTCAAACAACCCATGAACTCTTCTGCTTAAGGCATCATACACCTTGTTTTCCTTACCCTTGATATGTCTTACCTAAAAGTTAAGTTTTCTCAAGAAGGCTAGTCATCCTGCTTGCCTTGCATTAAGTTCTGACTAACTAAACAAAAATTTCACACCGCTGTTATCCATCAATAACAAAAAAAATATGCTCATTATATAGTGCCGCCACATCTTTAAGGCATGTATTAACACTGCCAACTCTAAGTCATGAGTGACGTAGTTTCGTTCGTGTTCCTTTAGTTTTCAGAACTCATAACAAATAATGTGCCTTTCTTGAGTTAGGACGCCACCTAGTCCTTGTTTACTTGCATCTACACAGACGGTGAAGTCTTTTTCTAGATCTGCTACTTTTAAAGTGGATGCAGTCATTAACAATTCCTTTAATTTATTAAAAATGTCTTGGCATTTTTGTGATCAGTTAAACTTCATTCCCTTCTATTGTAACGATGTGATAGGGTATGAAATTTTGGAAAATCCCTCTATAAATATGTGGTAATATCCAGTGATTGCCATGAAATATTGGATTTCTGCTACGTCCTTAGGAATCGACCATTCCATAATGACTCTTATTTTCTTAGGATCAACTGCCATGCCTTTTGCAGATATTACATGTCCTAGGTACTGTATTTTCTTCTGATAAAAGTCACACTTATCGAATTTAGCATACAGTTTGTGCTTCCTTAAAGTTTGCAGAACTATCCTTAAATGATTTTTGTGTTCTTCTTCTATTTTAGAATATACTAGAATATCGTCAATAAATACCAAAACAAACTTGTCCAAGTACTGACTGAAAATATTGTTCATTAAACACATGAATGTAGTTGGCGCATTAGTGAGCCCAAACGGTATAACTACAAATTTGTAATGTCCATATCTCGTTCGGAATGTTGTTTTACTTATGTCCTCATCTTTTATTCTAGCCTAGTGATAACTAGATCGTAAATCTAATTTATAAAAAATCTTTTTCCCGCCTACTTGATCGAACAAATCATTTATTCTGGGTAAGGGGTACTTGTTATTAACAATCATTTTGTTTAATTGTCTGTAATCGATGCATAATCTCAGAGTTCTGTCTTTCTTTTTCATAAAGAGAACTGGTGATCCCCTTGGTGAAACACTCAGTCTGATATATTCTTTGTCCAACAATTCTTGTAATTGAAATTTTAATTTCATTAATTCCGGCAAACTCATTCGGTAGGGTGCTTTTGATATAGGGGTTGAACTAGGCAGTAGGTCGATAGAAAATTATATCTCCCTCCTTGGGGGGAATTCAGGTATCTCATCAACAAACACATCTCTGAAGTCATGCAAAATGACAAAATCCTCGAGGTTGGGTTTATTTTTTATTTTCTAACAGGGTTTTTACTTGGATGGCATAAACGTGACAACCCTTTCTCATGCATTTTTTAAATTGTATTGCTGAAATCTGTCTAACTGAGATTGGTTTGTGTATACCTTGAACTGTCCTAACAGTGTAATTTTTGTCTTTATACTTGAGTTATTTTTCATAACAATCTAACACTTATTTATGCCTTTCTAACCAATCCGTTATGATAATTACGTCATGAGACCCTAACGATAGAATGTTCAGAATTGTCTTCCTAATTTTTCTTGTATCTCTTACCTAAAAAAAGGTCCTTAGCCACAAAGGATTAGATTTGGAATCCTTTCTCAAGGTGATAGTTGGATTAGTTGCAATTCTAGAATTAAAGTCTCCTAGGAGGAGGATATTACATTCATTTCTCATACTATAAACATCTTCTTCTAAGCATTAGTAGGGACACATTCTATCTGGATTTTTTTTGGTATAAAAAGTAGAATTAATAGGTGAAAAATAAAAAAATTCTATACACATATTCTTAGCGTTGATATAAATGTCCACCCAAATGAATTGATTGAGAGGGTGATTTTAATGAAGACAAATGCGAGGAATTTTTTTTTTTCTGATGTATCAAGCTATGCTTCCAACCCCTCTACACGAGGATTCCTTTTTCCGTGTTGATCACAATATAAATTCTTCTAGAATAGGGAGCTTTTTCTTGATTGTTTTTGTTCTTGGTTGTTTTTTCCTATTTCTTGTAATCTAACCTCCATTTTATGTAGTTGAGTCTCAAATCCTTCCTTATATATATATATATATATATATATATATATATATATATATAGAATACTTTTTTTAATTAATATTTTCTTAGATGTCACATGTTAACTCCATGTTTGGTAAACAAGGAATTCTAGATCTTCTGTCTATGTAGAAAGCATCTCACAATAAAATAAGATTTATTTTCTTCTTTCAATTATTCTATATATTATATAAAGTTAATATAAAAATATTATGTTTTAGAAAAATATTGAAATAGTCTATGAAAAATATAGATTGAAATAAATTTTTTATAGCAAAATAATAAAATTAAATACAAAATAGTTACTAGTGGTGTAAAAAAATGGCTGAAGAGTGACCTGTCAAGACACTACTTAAGTGAAGTCATGTATTTAAATCAGAAATATTTAACTAAAAAAAATCAAAATACAAAATCAATTAAAAATAATAATAATAAAACTTTACATAAATAAAATACAAAATGAATGAGAAAAAACCCTATATTAACACAAGTAAATTGTAGTCCTGACTTCTCAATTCTTATTTTAGAGTTATACTCTCTTTCTACCATCTTATGTACAATACAACTCAATCTTTTAATAACCCACAAAAATGGGCGCACTTTTTAAATAAACGTCAACTAATAATGATATAGTAATGTCAGGATATTGTGAAGAAGACTATTGAAACATTTAATAACCCACAGAAATGGATGCACTTTTAATAATGATATAGTAATGTTAGGAGAACCAAACTAAGTAAAAGCAATTTTGAATTAAAAGAAAGAAATTACAGAGTACATTATTCCAATCCAAACTCTTATATGACTTATTAAAAGGAATTCGGATGTGTGAATACTTCTATGTTCTTGTTTTATTTAATGCTATAATAAGGCATCATTCTTAAAGATTGTGCAAAATTCATTTACAAGGAGAGATAAAGGGATGGTAAAGTGCTATAGAAGGTGGGATAGACAAGTCAAGTTTAATGAAACAGGGACGGTAAACTGTTAATATATAACTTGCGATACATAGGATTAGATATGATAGACAATTACATAATTTCTATTTAAATTTTTTAACTTTTATAATTTTCTGTATTTTTATATTTTAATTATTGTTTTATAACTTATTAAATCTAAAACATGTAATTTTATATTTCTTTTAATTCAACAAACATTATCAATTACATCTGAAGATTAGAGACGTCATTCTTGTACAAAAGCATGACCATATAAAATCGCCATGACCAACCGAAAAGTTCTTAAAAATAGAGGACTCAATCTTCTACAAAAGCAGGCCATATAAAATGGCCATCACCGACCAAAAAGTGTTTGAAAATAAAGAAGCCACACACAAGCTAAGATAACATAATATATCATCATTACCATCGAAAGATTATACGATTATCTCCACTGAAACAATATCACGATATTCTGAAACAAAATAACTGTAAGATGCTATCTCATCTTTCCATCGCCTTGATGAAAATTAATTAAATTAGGGTATTATACCAAGTGATTATGGTATTATACCAGTGATATTAAGAAATTATTATGTAATTATCTAACTACCACTTTCAAATAATTAAAAAAATTACTTAAAATTAAGAATTTACTTTACTATTATTTTTTACATTTTATATTATTAGATTCACATTTATACCATTACCATATCTACCATACACCTAAAATGACAAGCCCACAATTACCTTTGTCTTCTCTAAATACTTATGGCAGCCACCCGGCATAGTTACCATTAGTTTCAATGGCAGCCTCCATAATTTCCTTTGCCTAAGTACTAATGGCAGCCAGCCGCATAATTACCATTCGTTTCAATGGCAGCCGTTGGCAGCCAGCCGCATAATTACCATTCATTTCAATGGCAGCAGCCATAATTGCATTTGCCTAAGTACTTGTGGCAGCCAGCCTTCTTGGCTAGCCTAACTCTTCAGTCCATTAGTACTATTAATTGACATCTAATTTGTCTTTTTGCAATCCGTTTGTATTTCAGAAATGAGGGTGAGTGTAACTCTCGAGTAGATTAATGAATTCTGTTTTTTTGTTTTTTCATTAATAAAATAAACGGTTTTGTAAATTTATTAGTTTGTAAATTTTGCTTTTTGTTTTTTTATAATAAATTTAAAGGTTTTAAGATGACTATTTTCAATAATATATTATTAATAAAGTGAGGGTTACTAGAATTAGGGTTAATGGTTAATGTATATATTATTAATACATTATTAATAAAATAAACAATTTTATAAATTAATATATTAATAATATTTATTAATAAAATAAGTTTAATAAATTTAAAGTATTTAGAGTTAAGATTTTTAATAATATATTATTAATAAAGTTAGAGTTATTAAAGTTAAGGTTAATGTTTGTATTATTAATACATTAATTATTGGTAAAATTAGGATTATTATTATTATTATTAAATTATTATTGCAAAAAGTGATTAATATTATATTATTAATATTAGTGGATAATTTAATATTAACTATTAACAATATAAATAGTTATTAATAATTAATATATATTTATTATTAATATAAATAAATACTTGTTATTATTATTAATGAATAATAATAATAACTATTAATATTATTAATAATATTTTATTGATTAGTTAATGATAACTAATAATCATTAATAATACTATTCATAAAATTTTATGAATATATTAATAATTATTATACATAATATATTAATAGTTTTTAATTAATAATAATTATTATATTATTAGTTATTATTAATATACATAATAAATATATGCAATGGGTACTTTAGGTATGTAACATACATATCCTTTCTACAATAATTATTAATCAATATTAATAATTAAAGAGGTCATAAAAAATGTATTAATAATATATTGAAGTAAATGGTTATTAGGATTAGGGTTACGGTTATCAAGATTAGTGTTAGCGTCATATTAGGGTTATGGTTATTCTTATTAAAATTAGGGGTATGGTTATTTGTATTAAGGTTTCTTTTAGAATAACAATAAAATGATTTGAATTTAATTTAAATAATAATAGTAAATAGAAAAGAGAAAAAAAATAGATTTTTCCAAATATTGAAAAATAAATGAAAGTCATTTTGATTACAAATGGATAGGAGTCTACTTTTCATTTTGGGAAGTTGTATGTATGAAAAATATTTGAAAAAAATGGAATAATTTAAACATTTCATATTTCTTGGTTAAGAAAGTTAATGTTTCCTCTATTCTTTTTTATTCTCTTTCATATTAAATTATTAAATATCAAATTTTACTATATTAAAAGAAAATATAATAAACTTGAAATTTGGTGCATAAACTTCATTTAGGATAAGTCAATTACTAAATACATTAAATTAGATATTAAAAATGTTTGACATAATTTCAAATTAAATATATCTATAACATATATATTACTACATATATTTTTATACAATTGGATGTTGAAAATGTTCATATAATTTATTAAATTTCAAATTTTATTGTATTAAAATAAAATATAATTAACTTGAAATTTATTCCATAAAATTCACTTAAGATAAGTCAAGGGTGGAATCACGAAGGTGGGTTACACTTTCGTGACAATCTGCTCTCCAAAATTTCGAAAAACATTTTTTCGGCCGAACTAAAAATAGTTTTCGGCCGAAAGATATTATTTTCGGCCGAACTATTTTTCGGCCGAAAAAATAAACGTCAAATCGAACGGAGCAATAACCCCGCC